>JARSSU010045447.1:0-63935 GCA_029619165.1 Eurosta solidaginis | reverse complement strand
ATTATGCTCCATCTAACGAAATGTGTGAGAAAACTGAAGACCATAGTCAATAAACTGATTGGACCTTATAAGTATGGCTTCAGACCTGTTGAAGCTACTATCAAACCACATTTCATGATGCGCCAGATCCTGGAGAAGACTCACGATAATAGAATCGACATTCATCATCTTTTGTCGATTTCAAAGTAAACTTAGACAGCGCGAATATAAGCTGCTTGTATGGTGCTATGTCTGAATGATAGTTTTCTACAAAGCTAATGAGGTTCTGTCAAATGACGTTGAGCAACAACACCAGCTCGGTAAGGATTGAGAAGGAGCTCTCCGAGCTATTCGAAACTAAACAAGGCTTCAGAGAAGGTGACTCGCTTGCATGTGATTCATTTAAAATAATGCTGGAGAAGATAATTTAGCAGCAGAACAGAACTGTGATGATGGTAAAAGCTATTATAAGAGCGAACAATTACTGGGTATGCTGATCATATAGATAGACAAACGCACTGTGAGTTGTGCCTTCTTTGGATTAGATAAGGAAGCAAAAAAAGTGGGTATTGCGATAAATTAAGACAAGACGACATCCGTGGAGTAATCCAAGAAAGAATTGGCACATTCGCGCAGCCACGTCACTATTCAAGGATACAAATTCGGAATAAGAAGGAATTGGTCTTTTCGGGAACCAGCCTTAACAGCAAAACCAATGTCAGCTAGAAATAACTCTTGCCATGAAGTGCTACTTTGGACTGAGCAAGCAATTGAAAAGTAAAGTCCTCTCTCGATGCACAAAAATCACGCGCTACAAGACTGCTCATCATACTTGTCCCAATGTATGGCTCGGAATCATGGACGGTGTTCAGTGAAGACGGAAAGATTCTTAGGGTGTTAAGAGAAAAGTTCTTGGGAAGATGTATCGTCCTGTCCGTGATGCCGACGGCGAATATCGAAAGAGGTATAGTGATGAGCTGTATGAGCTCAACGCAGATATGATTATAGTGCAGCGAATAAAAATCCAAAGGATTCGCTGCAGGTCATTTCATGCGAATAAACAAATACGCTCCAGCCAAAAAAGTACTTCAGTCGACAATGCAGTTTGGAATGAGAGGAAGGAGGATACCTCCACTGCGTTGGGAAATGGATTGAATTAATTCTAAAATAAAGCGTTTTTGAAACAAATCCCAAAACAGGGCATTATTCAATGAAATTAGATGAGATAGGGCGCTCTCGAGATGGCAGCTAAGCTATTTACAAAAACAAAAAAACATTATAGTAAAAAGTTTGCTGTACAATATGTATTCAAACATTCAATAAACATATGTATATCACTATCAAGAATGAAAAAGGTAGACAAATGATGATTACTTCAAACCTGGACCAATGATAATTGACCATCTCATGAAATAACATTCGAGTGGGAGGAAAATAAGCAATGTGCGAAAAAAATATATATGTATATAGACAAGCTATGTAATCATTATTGAAAGATAACATAAAAATAAATTAAGCCATACAACAAACCAGACATAAAAAACCAAAATTTGCAGATTTTTTGCATTGAGAATATGCAAACAACCCTACATACATGCATACACACAATTATTTAAGTATTTCTCGTGTACAGAAAAACCAGTAATTTCCCACGAAACTCGAGCAAAACAGAAATCGCATGCATGATATAAAAAAAAATTAAAAAAAAAGATCTTGAACAAAATGCACAAATTGTTTACGTTGGTCACTTGCTGGTTGTTTGTATGGAAATTATATGCCCAACATATTCTTATAGATAGTCAATTGATCTGATTTATTGAAAAGCGGCATTGTTGTTAGTTACATTTGCTTATGTAAAATCGATTACATAACTTATGTGATTAACTTTGTGACATTACATATGCCTTCGAAATGCATGCATCGCATTTGTGTTACCTGTTTATAGATGCATATGAGTAATGTGTATGTTTGTATAAATATACTAGCGTACCCAACACACTTTGTTCCGCCCGAAAATCGTTTTGCCTAAATTTCAAAAATGAGCACCACTTTCTCTATTTACTCTCTATCCAATACATCTCTACTTTATCTTCAATTTTTCTTCTTATTCTTTCCATCTCTTATTCCCTTTATATTCTTCTCGCTCCTGCTTTCATGCCCACTTCCATCAGAATTCCACTCCCACTAACATTCCTACTCCTAGTCCCACACCCACTGCAACTCCTAGTGCCACTCCCATTCGCTCTACCTCTCTGACCTCAATTACATCATACATGAAATCTCTATAACAAATATGAATACATGTTTTACCTGACCGACCGATTTCAATATCTTTCCTTTTATAAACCAATACAAAACGGTATGCCACTAACGCAAGAAACATTTTTTGAATCGTATTCATCTTTAGACATAAGATATAAGTAGATCATTGAGCTGTTCTCCGATGCATCCACATTCTAAGTAAATAGAGGCATTTTCCATATTGTAGCTTCCGTAAATAAAAATTAAATTGAATATTCTTCCCCCCCTCTCCAACGAACAGATTTTGCATACGCTTTTATACATAAGACTAGCAGACCTCGCAGACGTTGTTCTGCCCTAAATTTGGTTTATCTGCATACATTTTAATAAGTTTTTACGTCTAACTCTGCCCTACCCCCTTACACTTTTTCCTAATCTTTTTATTCACTCCTCCCTACGTCTTTTTCGCTTCATCTATCTCCATCTTCGTCTCGTTCTATCTCTTTCTCAGTCTCCTTCTCTCTTTTCGTTTCTCTCAATTTTTTCTCATTCTTCTTCATCTCTTATTGCCAGTCCCAGAGGGTGGTAGCTTTTTTGTTCCACTCCCATTCCGAGTCTCAGTCCCAGTCCTACCCGAGTCTCAATCTCAGCCCCAGTCCTAGTCCTAATCCCAGTCCTAGTTCGTCTCTGGTATACTTCCCGAAAAAAACATCGTTAATACTAATATAGGCAAATTTATATACGAAATTTCAGGCAAATCGAATAGGACGTATGTAAATAGGTATGTGGGTATATTAATTCTTGTCTTTATTTCGGCTTCGCATTCATATTTATCAGGTTAGCCAGGTTGATGCGACTAAATCGAATATCACAATGAACCTTAGAGCTCTCAGCAACAGCTTTCATTTGATATCCATAATACACACACATTTTAGGGGTATTCGGGTCCATGTTTTGGACTATATCTCGAGATCGTAGTCACCCAGCGGTGTAAAATTTACTCTGTACTAAAGAATACATCAACAGCTTCAATTGAAACCCATAATGTAAAAACACATTCTAGGTGTATTCGGGTCCACGTTTTGGCCTAAATCTCGAGACCCTAGTTACCCAGCGGTATAAAACTTACTCTGTACTAAAGCACACATCAACAGCTTCAATTTGATACCCATAATGTAAAAACGCATCTAGTGTTACCCGAATCCACGTTTGTGCTATATCTCGAGACTCTAGCCTCCCAGTTGTATAAAAATTATCCTCTACTAAATCACTCATCAACAGCTTCATTTGTTATCCATATCGTATAAACACATTCTAGGGGGTACCCGGGTCCACATTTTGGGCTATATCTCGAGACCCTAGTCACCCAGGGTATGAAAATTATCCTCTACTAAATCACCCATCAACAGTTTTCATTTGGTATCCATATTGTATAAACACATTCTAGGGGTACCCGGGTCCAAGTTTTGGCCTATATATCGAGACACTAGTCACCCAGGGGTATTAAAATTATCCTCTACTAAATCACTCATCAACAGTTTCATTTGAAATCCATATTGTATAAACACATTCTAGGGGTACCCGGGTCCACGTTTTGGCCTATATCTCGAGACACTAGCGTCCCAGTTGTATGAAAATTGTCCTGTACTAAAGCACTCATCAAAAGCTTTCATTTGATATCCATATTGTATAAACACATTCTAGGAGTACCCGGGTCCACGTTTTGATCTCAAGACCCTAGGCACGTAGCGAAAAAAAACGTAGACGTTGGCCGATTCTCAGACCTACCCAATATGCTCACAAATTTTCATGAGAATCGGTTCAGCCGTTTCGGAGGAGTTTAGCCTCTAAAACCGTGACAGAAGAATTTTATATATTAGATTAATCTGCCCAAATAATAAATTTTCAACAAATCGCACCATCCTGTTTCACTTTACGAAATGAAAAGATCCTAAAGTTTATGCTTGTCGAAGAGGAACTCCCGTACTGAATTTCATGCAAATCGCTCCTTATATAGGATTTTTTCGAATAGGTCGGCCACTGCTTCACTTCCCGGAAAGAAAAATTCCGCAAATATTCACTTTTTTTAAGAGGTATCACTGTACTGAATCTTAACAGAAATTCGCTTTTTGCTATAACCCGGTCCCTGGTCCCCTTTCCCAGAAAGACGATTCTCAACTATTAACTTTGTCAAAGTGGTACTCCTGTTCAGAATTTCAAGCAAGTCGCACCACAAATTCAATTTTCTGAAATGCGTTGGTTTTTGAACAACATTGCGGAAAGAAAAGTTTCTCAAATATTAAGCCAGTCAAGGAGGTAATTCTGGCCAAAATTCAAGAAATAGGTCGGCTCCTAGTCTACTTCCTGGAATGAAAAGTTTATCAATTATGACGAAAATCGCACCATAAATTGATTTTATAGAATAGATCGGTCCTTGGCCCACTTTTACAGTAGAAAAGCTTGTCACATAATAAGCTAGTCAAGAAAGTATGTCAATACCACATTTCAAGGAAATAGCACCGTATAAGTTAATTTTTTTATAACAGGCCGACCCCTGGTTCACTTCCTGGAAGGATAGGGAAGGAAAGAGTCAAAATTATAGATCTAAAGCATCCTCAAATCCCATTGAACACACACACAAAATTTCATCAAAATGTGTCGTTCAGTCATTTAGATGGAGTTCTGTGCCAAAAGTACGTATAGAAGAAATTTTATGATTAAGATAGGTCGGCCACTGGTCCACTTCTCTGCATGAAAAGTTCCTCAAATATTATCTTGGTCAAAAAGATCCGCTGTAACGAATTTCAAGCGAATTGCACTATAAACAAAATTTGTTGGGAATAGGTAGGTCCACTTCCCGGAGCAAATTGTGATTTTAAATCATCCTTAAACTCCCTTGAACACATACACAAAATTTCTTTAAAATCAGTCCTTCAATCGTTGGGAGGAGTTCTGTCCCAAACACACGTACAAAGTAATATATGTATATTAGATGTATGTTTGTATGAATATTTAAATTAATATTTGAGTTAAAAGTAAACCTTTTTAGGTTACTTTATTTTTCTCCAATTTTCTTCTATCTAAGTGTGTCCTACATTAGATTCTGGAAAAACAAAAATAATCCGATGACACCATCAACACAATGTAAAATGCTAATAGCTTTTCTCTGCCTTTTATATTACATACAGATCGGGAGTGAAGATTAAAAAACTATCGTAAGAAGACGAACGAAGTTTTACAAGCCAGTATGAATACAGTTGAGCACTTAGAGGCTCTCGAAAATGCATTCTTAACTATTTTCTTCCACTACGGAAGTGCTCTGTATAATCGTTATTGTAGCCAAAAAAGCGCTCTCCGGAGGTTTATTTGTGTTTAGAGTCTTTCAGCAATATCTTAACAAATCAGCCGGGGTATTTCGCGAGCGATTTCATTTGAACACCTCTCACTTTTCGCGTCATCACACTGCATATTTATAAAAGGATTCGCCTCCACCTCCACCCACTGTAGATTACACATTCATGTCGTACGAATCCCACTAATCCGGCACTTGATGAATACGAAAACATATCTTAATATATCAGTTTTTATACCTTTCATGAAAATGAAATTATATATTAAGTTTGGCGCGAGTCTGAAAATTGTAAGTCCTTACAGGAGAAGAGATAGACCCGCCAATAAGTATACTAAAATGATCTGGATGACGAGCTGAGTTATTTAGCCATGTTCGTCTGTCTGCCTCTTTGTGTGTCTGTTTAAACACAAATTAGTCTATCAATTTTTGAGTATCTTGATGAAATTCGGTGAGCGCATATACGTATGTAATACTCCTATATTACTATTACAATATGCTTGCAATTTATTTTGAACTCGAAATCAAATAAAATAATTTTAAAAAAAATTTTAAGATAAACGGTTTTATTAAAAAGAATACTTAAATTAAGTACTAATATTACTAAAAGCTAGAAAATATTCAGGTAGGTCCTAGGCATCACATTTGTCGCGTCCCACGCATTTATTAATTATCTGATCAACGCCCTAGATTGATGAGGAGTGTGATGGCTAGTACCTAGGACCTGTCTGATTATTTTCTAGCTGTTAGTATTATTATTACTTAATATATGTAAGTAATCTTTGTTAGTAACACCGTTTAACTTAAACATTTTTTTTTATTATTTTTATCAAGTTTTAGTGTTTATATAATTGCCTATTATTTCTCATTCTATGCCACATTTTTGTAAGGACTCTTTCCTGACAAATTTCTTACAATCTAACTCTTGAATACATAATCGTTTGCTTGTCCCTCCTCGAACTCCAAAGTATTTTGATGTCACTTCTACCGGACTGTATGTAATATTTGTTTCAAATACGAGCCAAATCGGACCACAAATACGTTTTTTAATATCTCGGTCCTCGCGCCACCTAGCGGGATTTTTTTGGGTAATTGTTTACTTTAGCTCACAACTGCTAAAACCCGACCAAAAATATCGGGAGAAATGTCAAAAGACGCTCCTTGCACCCAGGATCACGAATCCGAAGGCGGAAATTCAAAATTTTATTTCGTTTCGGAGATATTTGCAAACAAAATTGAAAATTTTCATGTGGTTGTTGTTGTTTTAATGATTTTGTAGTACCCACAACAAAAACTGTGGGTAAAAATGTTTTGCGCGGATATAGTTTTGGTCTCCAAACCGGTGTTGGATCCACCCAGGGTAATTTTTTATAAGCGCGGCCGAACGCCGAAATGCAGAAAGGTGTTCTGCGCAAAAATACTATGGATCCTACCCCCGGTTTCGAAGCGCACCGGGGCCGTTTTTTCCGTTTTTTGGAAATAACTTTTGACAGAAATAAAATTCTGAATTTACGCTCTTGGGTTCGTGGTCTTTTTTTTTCGAAAAGAATATCGCTTCCATATGTAATATGTGTTCAAAATAAGAGCCAAATTGGACCAAAAATACGATTTGAAATATATCGATCAATGTGCCACCTAGCGGAGTTTTTTCTACTTTTTATTGTATTTCTGAACTATATTCCCAGTTTCAAGCTTGTAGCTTGTCGGGAAGTTACTTAAATTTCAATTACAAAATTCGTAAACAATGCTCGCTATACAGAGTCAAGCTAAATAAAACCGTCTAAAATAGACAGCCTGTTTATGAGTGTACTCAGCCTGTAGCAGCAATATAGAAGACTTACATATATGGCTCAGCGGGTCGGGCCACTCTGTAAGCGCAAATTAAATAACTCAACAAAGCGACTTGAGATAACTTGAAGGCTGACAATGAGAAACGTTTGGTGCAGTAGATTTCCACTTAACTGAGTTTTTAAATTTAAATGTTTTCGGAAATACATTTAGAGTGGTGCCTATGTTCCATAAACTTCGCTGCTATATATAGCAAACATCATTAATTTTAACCCATCAACGTAGAGAGACAGAAACAATCATCCAGTAGGTTTTTTAGCTCAGTACCACTCTCCAAAGTAGGTTTATCCAAAGCAGTATGGCCACACTAAAGACATTATCTGGCTCACAAATTGACTTCTACCTGGATTTATCTGGCACAAATCGTTGGTGTTGCATTTACATGCAAAATTATTTATCTGGCTCAGGATATTTGCGACCGAATGATGCCTATGTTATTTACCCATACATATATAATGCACAAGTACTGTAATTGTAGCTGATGGTGTTGGTTTGGACTTCACGGGTAACAAACAATTGACTGCACCGCATGCAATTACAAACGAAAGAGCAACTTATAAGTTGAGGAAGGATATAGGACGTAAAAGACCTTTGCAAGCTTTATTTTTAAATATTTAGTTATTTTTAAATAAATGAAACACTGGTTTCAAATATGATCCAATTCTGTTAATAAACACGGTTTTAAGTAACAACTTGACTCAAGCGATAGTATCCATAATAAGAACAAATATGTCAGACCGGAGTTGCACTTATATTGGATCGGTTTAAAAAATCAAGCAAAAAAAAATCTCAATTGCTATTGCTGTCTAAAAATAGTATCTGTATATTATATAGAGTATATTTCTGTTTAGTCGATCATACATAGCTATATGTGTAAGTCGTATTTTTGCTACGGAAATGTATGTTTTAAAATGCTAATTGTTTTTTTCGTAGATTCTTGTTGATGACTTCAGGTTGAAGTCGAAATATCGAACAAATAACATATTTTGAATACTACTAAAAAAAGAAGTTTTATTCAATAATCTGGCCTAAAGCTCAATTAAAATTATCAAATTATAAAAATAGTATAGATAAACGTAAAAAAACCGTTAGTATTACATAGCGCTTTTTGTTTTCATATTTAAAGCACCACCCCAGGCTATTAAGGTAGATATTAGCGTAAATAGATTATGGAAACACAAACGGTAGTTTGCGAGAAAAATCAAAAAAGGCGTTAAACAAACAAATTATAATAAATGGTTATAACAGCAAACAGCAAGTAAGTGCAAATTCATGAAAGTGTACATGCTACATACATACATTTCTTAACATAAATATTTTGCTGTATGCTACAGTGAGTTAGAAAAAGGTTCGGTGATGAAATAAGAGTAAAAGTATAAATAAAGAGAAATGATATCAAAGAAACCAAGAAGAATGAAACAAAGTAAAAAAATAACATTAAGGGATTAGTTTTTGAATATTTCAGTATTATCGCTGGACTCTCTCAGGAAAGTTTCGGAATTTCTTTGGTGCTAATTTTGAGTTATTTTCAAGATAATAGCTGTGTTTTTATACTCAGCTGAGCAGAGCTCACAGAGTATATTAACTTTGTTCGCATAACGGTAATCCGTAACGGCATAAACTAATCGAGATAGATATAGACTTCTACATATCAAAATGATCTTGTCGAAAAAAGAAATTCATTTAGCCATGTCCGTCCGCCTGTAAACAAGATAACTTGAGTAAATTTTGAGGTATCTTGATGAAATTTGGTATGTAGGTTCCTGGGTGCTCATCTCAGCTATTTAAAATGAACGAAATCGGCTACAACCACGCCCACTTTTTCGATATCGAAAATTTCGAAAAACCGAAAAAGTGGGATAATTCATTACCAAAGATGGATAAAGCGATGAAACTTGGTAGGTGCGTTGAACTTATGACGCAAAATAGAAAATCAGTAAATATTTGTACAATGGGCGTGGCACCGCCTACTTTTAAAAGAAGGTAATTTAAAAGTTTTGCAAGCTGTAATTTGCCAGTCGTTGAAGATATCATGATGTAATTTGGCACGCACGTTACTCCTATTACTATATGTATGCTAAATAAAAATTAGCAAAATCGGATGACGAACAAACCCACTTTACAGTATATAAGTATATAAGTAAATTGTGCCAACATTCAACTCCAGTAATGATATGGTGCAAAAAAATACAAAAATAAATGGGCGTAACTCCGCCCTTCTTAATTTAATTGTTCTAGAATACTTTTGATGCCATAAGTCGAACAAAAATTTACCAATCCTTGTGAAATTTGGTAGGAGCATAGATTTTATGACGATAACTGTTTTCTGTGAAAATGGGCGACATTGGTTGAAGCCACGCACAGTTTTTATACGCAGTCGGCCGTCTGTCCTTCCGCTCGGCCCTTAATACGATAACTTGAGCAAAAATCTTTACTAAACTTAGTTCACGTACTTATCTGAACTCCCTTTATCTTGGTATAAAAATGACTGAAATCCGACTATGACCACGCCCACTTTTTTGGTATCGAAAATTACGAAAAATGAAAAATTCCATAATTCTATACCAAGAATGAAAAAAGGGTGAAACACGGTAATTGGATTGGTTTTTTGACGCAAAATATAACTTCAGAAAAAACTTTGTAAAATGGGTTTGACACCTACCATATTAAGAAGAAAATGAAAAAGTTTTGCAGGGCGAAATCAAACGCCCTTGAGAATCTTGGCAGGAGTATGGTCGTGGTATGACATATATAAATAAATTAGCGTTACCCGACAGATGATGTTCTGGGTCACCCTGGTCCACATTTTGGACGCTATCTCGAAAACGCCTTCACATATACAAGTAAGGCCCACCTATAGCACTAAGGCCCACTCCCTTTTAAAATACTTATTAACACCTTTCATTTGAAACCCATGTCATATAAACACATTCGGGGGTTACCCTAGGTTAATTTTGCTAAATGGTGATTTTCCCTTATTTTGTCTCCAAAGCTCTCAGCTGAGTATGTAATGTTCGTTTACACCCGGACTTAGCCTTCCTTACTTGTTTTACATCTATATACATATACACTTAAACTTTATATGGACTGCTAAGCGTTAAACTGTATCTACACTTCTGATATCCGTGGCACTTGATCTGTCAAAAGCTTTTGACACAGTCAATCAACGCACGCTACTCCAAGACATAAAAGGCACACACCTTCCCGCTTGTCTAAAAAGATGGACCGCTAATTATCTGAGTCGTCAGCAGGTTTCGGTTTAATTTAGGAACGAAATTTCTAATCCTAGAAAAATTAAGCAGGGGGTTCCACAGGGTGGTGTCCTATCCCCGCTTCTGTTAAATTTTTACATTTCAAAACTCCCTTCCCCACCAGAAGCAGTTACAATCATTTCCTATGGTAACGACTGCAGGATTATGGCTACAGGACCTGGCCCTTCAACTGATGAATTAGTTTCTAAAATAAACAGCTATCTCCCCGATCTTTCCGGTTTCTTCACCTCGCGCAACTTGGCATTATCACCGACAAAATACAAGGCCACCCTGTTTATGAGGAGGAAGGAACAGATGTCGCAAATATTGGACGTACGCGTGGATGGTGTCACATTACCGACTGTCGGTCACCCACAGATCTTAGGGGTAATGTTTGATAATACTCTAACCTTCAAGGCTCATGTCACCGAGATTGTTTCTAAAGTACAAAATCGCAACAAAATCCTCAAATCGCTTGCCAGCAGCACATGGGGAAAAGATAAAGAAACGTTGCTAACCACGTACAAAGCAACTGGCCGGCCGCTCATTAGCTACGCGTCACCACTCTGGTCACCTGGTCTTAAAATTACACACTGAAAAAGGCTAGTGAGCTGTCAAAATACTGCAATCAGAACTGCTACCGGATGTTTCCTTATGACCCCCGAACACCGTCTACACAGTGAGGCCAAAGCGCTCAATATTAAAGAGCACGAAATGCTGAAGAAGCAGTTCTTGATTAATTGTCACAAACCAGTATATCCTAGCAAACAACTGCTTCATTTAGCACCGCCCCAAGGGAATTAAGGGAACATCTCCTAAAGCACTATGACGAGATTCGGCACCTGTCAACACAGCCGTTTGACCCAGGCAAGCATAAGCAGGCCCTTAGCCAAATCCACACAGAATCGGTAAACGCTTTGCCAGGACGCGCCCGGTGAACCCCGTTATTAATATGCAATATCCCACCCTTGCAGAAGAATAAAAGCACACTACCAAAGGAGACATGAGTCACCCTGGCCAAACTTCGTTCTGGATACTGTAACAGGTTAAATTATGGACATGTACCAGAATCAAACCCTACACACGTAATGCATGTCTTGCATGTGATGCGTCGCCACATGACACCAGCCATCTTTTTACTTGTAATATGGAACCTACGCCTCTAACACCCATCTCCTATGGTCTGTCCCTGTTGAAACAGACAGTTTCTTTGGACTCCCGTTAGAGGACATTGATGCCTTTTGTGAGTAGTCGTGCCCATTAAATGGGGCGAAGCACAGCTAATACAACAACAACAACAACTTAATGCTACTATTTACCAGAACATACCGGATCTATTTACCGGGAAAAGGACCATCAACATCAATAACACTCCCCAAGGCATTCGGGAGTGTTTACAACACAACAACAACAACAATGCTTTATTTCAGGGACGACGGATATTCTGCTATTTCAATATATATATACAGTTTTTATACTCAGCTGAGCAGAGCTCACAGAGTATATTAATTTTGTTCGCATAGTGGTACCAGGTAACGGCATAAACTAATCGAGATAGATATAGACTTCTATATATCAAAATGAGCTGGGTGAAAAAAGAAATTCTTTTAGCCATGTACTTCCGTCCGTATATCCGTAAACACGATAGCTTGAGTAAATTTTGAGGTATCTTAATGAAATTTGGTTTGTAAGCTCCTGGGTACTCATCTCAGATCGCTAATTAAAATAAACGAAATCGGACTATAACCACGTCGATATCAACAATTTCGTAAAACCGAAAAAGTGCGATAATTCATTACCAAAGATGGATAAAGCGATGAAACTTGGTAGGTGGGTTGACCTTATGACGCTGAATAGAAAATTAGTAGAATTTTGGACAATGGGCGTGCCACCAACCACTTTTAAAAGAAGGTAATTTAACAGTTTTGCAAGCTGTAATTTGGCAGCTGAGTATATAATGTTCGGTTACACCTGAACTTAGCCTTTGCTAAAAAAGTATGTTCTAAAATGCATCAGATATATATTCTCTTCCGCCATATTGACCCATATTGACATGAAACCTTCCAGAACAGAATTTTGCGCCAAAGTAAATTTAAAGGTCCCAAAACTTTTCTCCTGAGCTTTATATATCAGATTGTCCGAAACGATTTGTAAGAACTTAGCCAGCGAATGTTTTACGACTCTTCCGATATCGTCTACTACGAAAATTTCGAAATTAAAACATGGTGAAGTTGTTTTTGTGCAAAGCATGGTGAAGTTGTTAGCCAATTCCGTTTACTTTTAAAACTTATTATTAATGAATGAAAGCATATGCTTTATCCCTTGAGTTCCTACAGGCTTAAGTTACTTGTAATTAGTTTTAAGCATACTCGGTAGAAATTTGTTTTGATCTGTACTCAATAGAGTCGTAATAAATAAATAAATAAAATAAATAATCTCCTAATGCAGTTTTGTTAACAAATTGTTTCATCACCCACTGTTTGCATATGTGGCTTAGCCAAAGGTATTTAATGCCAAATATTTGCACATACTCCCATATATGCATATCAAAAGAAGAAAGAAAGCTAAATACCTGCATATATGAAAGATACCAAAACACAACATACATACACGTGCCATGGCAACGAGTAGTAACCGTTACGAGACGCCAATATTGAGCGCCCAAAGCAAATACACTTACGTTTCCGATTATTTGTTATTCGCCTTAACAACAACCATATATTTATAGATTGGCATACAAAACAACCATACATAAATGGTAATACCTACATATTTGGTTATTGGATAATTGAAACTCACCTTTTGGCATGCCACACGGTCCCTTCGTACGTGAATTATCCAAAAAATCCAAATCATATTTGCGCGCAGGTGGATAAGTAAGCGCTACATGAGCCTCGCCCAACTCCAGTATGGAACATACAAATAGGCAGACAAACAATGTTGCAGCGCTAAAAAATACTGCTGAAGATTTTGCTTGCAATAGTTTTACTGTTGACCGTAGTGCGGGTATCGTCGATTTTGGCGAGCTGGACAAAACGCCTATTGGCTTAAGACGCTGCCGGCGGTGATTATTATTATGCGCTGCATGCATTGTTGCTGTTTCTGTTATCTAACAGAGTTGCTATTATTTTTTTTATAACTTTTTTGTGGAATTTTTGTAGTTAAATAATTTTAATGAAATTTAAATTTTTTCACAAATTTGTTGCGATTTTATTGCACTGCAAAAATATTTTCTCTTAGCACTTTTTACACAAATTTGATTTCTTAAAATGCATTTTTTTATAAATTACATAGAAATTTGGTGAGCCTGTAATTCAGAAATTTTATTTATAATTTTTTTTGCTGTTATTTATCACTGCTATGTTGTTTCTTTTGTATATGTCACGTTCATGTGATCACTTAATTCTCATATAAATAAGAAAACAATTTTGAATTTCTCAGTTATAATTTAATTTATTTTTTAGCACTTCATTTGCTTATTTATTTCCTGGTGCAGGTAGATATTTAATTATTTGCTTTAATTTATTTATTTGAATATTTTGTTTTACTGACTGTCTTCATTCTTAAATCATTAAATGCACTGATATCGAATTTCTTGGACTTAATACAAAGCTTTGATGAAGCCGCAGATTGGCTTTTGTTTTTCTTCCTTTTGGGGTTTTGTCTGAAAAAAGCAGAAATAAAATACTATTAAAAAGTGAGTTTTATCTATCCATAAATCTTATAAAATAAAGTCGCCAAATACCGCTGTAAGAGCATCAATTCATACAGAATGCTCCGATCTTAAAACGGCTTTTTGCATTTGAAAGCTTAGCTACGTGAGATGGACGTTTTCAATATAATTTGAAGATATATATTATAGGGAATGGCATTTTGCAAAAATGTTGCAAAAATTAAAAAAGTTTATATTTACACAGCTATAATTTAAGTTGTGTTAATTTTATAAGCTTAAAGGTCGTAGGTAAAGTAAAGTAAAAGTAAAACTTTAAAATACTGAATTTCGTTTTGCATAAAAAATAAAATAATTAAAAGAAAATTTTAAGCTAAACGGGTTTATTGAAAACAATAGTTACATGAAGTAATAATAATACTAAAAGCTAGAAAATAGTTAGGTAGGTTCTAGGTACTAGTCATCACACTTCTCATCAATCTATGGCGTTGATCAGACAATTAAATAAAAGCGTTGGGCGCGTAAAATTTCTAAAAATGTGAGGCGTAGCATAACCTGATTAAGGTTCAGTTGGTCTTATATATGATTATCAATAGAAATTTGCCGCGTCCAGCGCTTTTATTTAATTGTCTGATCAACGCCCTATATTGAGGAGGAGTGTGATGACTAGTACCTAGAACCTACTTAATTATTTTCTAGCTTTTAGTATTATTATTACTTCATGTAAGTATTGTTTTCAATAAAACCGTTTAGCTTAGTACTATCCGGATAGTACTATCCGAATAAACGAATAAAAAATTCGAATATTTATTATTCGGATTATTTGAAATGAATAAATTTATTCGTTTATTCGAATAACGTTTATTCGAATATAATTCGAAAATAATCCCACCACTACTTTCTATTCATGTATGTATTATGTGTTCCAAATATGGACCAAATCGGACCTCAAATACGATTTTTTTGAATATTTCGATCTTTGCGCCACGTAGCGCCGATTTTTTGTTATTGGTCGCTTTCTTTTCTTGTATGTATTATGTGTTCCAAATATGAACCAAATTGGACAACAAATACGAAGTTTGTGAATATCTCAATCCTTGCGCCACCTAGCGGCGACTTTTTTCATAGCTCGCTTTCTATTCTTGTATGTATTATGTGTTGCAAATATGAGCCAAATTGGACCACAAATACGATTTTTGTGAATATCTCGATCCTTGCGCCATCTAGCGGCGATTTTTTTCATATGTAACTTTCTATTCTTGTATGTATTATGTGTTCCAAATATGAGCCAAATCGGACCACAAATACGATTTTTGTGAATATCTAGATCCTTGCGCCACCTAGCGGCGATTTTTCTTATTTTTGTACTGTCGTCGGGTTCTGTACTATACTCCAAATTTCAATTACAAAATCCGTGCCAGTCAACTCAACCTAAATAAAACCGTTTAATAATAAAAAAATATATGATTCACTAATATGAGCGAAGATGTTTAAACAAAAATGACATATGTATTAATAAAAATAATAAAATAACATATTTTCTAAATAAGGCAGTGCGTGTGTTTGTTCGCTGTAAACTGTGCGAGGAAACTTGCTTTGAGTGGGACATTGTCACATAAAAGCATACATACATACATGTTGAATTAAACCGAATGGTGAAAAAAGCCTGCATTCGCCGGCGTTATTTTACTTCAGCAGCACATTTATAGGTATATATGAATGTATGTATGCATGTATTTTCATGTCATATCAGCTTGACATATGCACATATGTATATTTTTATGCATATTGCCAAGTTCATGCAACATATGTGGTTAAGAATGCGCACATTTCTTGAAAAATACTCTTTCGTTAAAAATTTTAAACATTTCGTTAACATTCTTAAACAACAAAAGTTCTACCTTTTGGTATGTTTGTATGTACATGCTAATGTTTGTGCACTAAGGAGATTTAATCTATCTCTAAACAACTGTGCCGCTTTTATTTAAATTTGCAGGGTCGCTTTGCAGCAACCGAAAGAGTGTTCTGTTTCAAAAAAATTCTATTCATTGGTTTATTGGAATGAAGTTTGATATACATGTAGTTAGCCTTTTGCTTAGATTAGTTTTTATTATACTTCTTTTCCGGGAAAATGGACCGGGACTGGTACTGGATTGGGCAGGGCCTGTCACTAGGGATAGATGGAGCGTAAAAAAAGTGAGCAAAAAGGCGGAGAGAGAGAAAGAGACGCAGGGAAAGAGAAAGGCAGAGGGGGAGGGAGTAAAAGGATAAGCAAAAGGCGAGTAAGTGGGAGGGAGAGTAGGAAGTATGAACTTCTTAACACTTATGCAGATTGACCAAAGTAAATGTAGAACAATGTCTTACGGGTCTGCTAGTAAAAATACAAAAGTAGAAAATAAGTCTCTCCTAATCTTCTTCTCCCTATCACTCTCCCTCTCTCCATCTGCCTTCCAGTCTCCCTCTTTCCTTCTCGCTATGCATCTATCTCTCACTCTCGCTCTCTAACTCTTTTCCTTCTTCCTCTCCTTCTCCCTTTCCTTTTTCTTCTCCATCACCCTCTCTATCTCTATCTTCCTCTCACTCTCCCTACTCCTCTCACACTCACTGTCGCCCTCTTCTTTTTCCTTGGTTGCTAAATTAATAGCGTATAACATCAAGAACAAAACACATTTTGAACTAACTGCTTGTTGTCCTTTACAAAGCTGAAAGCGAAACAAAAATCATTAAACTTTTTAGGTAAGGGTGATCCTGATATTGTTAAAAAGTTGTTTTTATTTTGAGAATTATATTAACACCTATGTTATTTGAAATCTCAATATCTTAATATACGTATACATATATTTCTTCTCTTCGTGTGTTTGTGACTGAGCTCCTCCTAAACCACAAGGCCGATTTGGATGAAGTTTGGTGTGTTTTCAAGGGGACTTGAGTATGTTTTAGATTAACAATTTGGCCTGGGAAGTGAACCAGGGACCGACCTATTCAAAAAATACTTTGGGCCAATATAATATTTGAGAAAGTTTTCACTTTTGGAAGTGACTAAGAGGTCGACCAACCTGTTCTAAATAAGATAGTGTGTTCGAATTCAGTGAAACTTTGTGCGTGTGTTCAAGGGGATTTGAGGATACTTTAGATTGAAAATTTGGTTTGGGAAGTGGACCAATTTATGATTGTGGGTTGGGTGAAATTTGGTATAGGGGTATTTCCGTTACTAACTCATTATTTGAGAAACTTCTCTTTCCGGAAATTGAAGCTGTTCCAAAAAATTTAAAAATCCGATTGTACAAATCGTTTTTGTGGGCCAATTCTCTTGCGATTTGGTAAGAGGAAACTCTTTGCATAGCTTAGTATTTGGGAAACCTTTACTTCTGGCAAGCGGACAAGTGGCCGGCCTATTCGAAAAATTTCTATTTATGGTGCGATTTTCTTGTTGGTAGAGGTGCTCCTCCTAGGCACACTAAATATTTGGGACCTTTTCTCTCTGGCAACTGGACCAGGGGTCAACCTTTATTAAAAAATCGCGTTTATGGTGCGATTTTCTTGACTTTTGGTACAGGGGTACCACCTTGACTAAATTTTTATTTGAGAAACATTTAAAAGCAAGCAACCAGGAGAAGAAAAGAAAAATCGAGGAGGTTGAAGAGAGGAACGAACTAAGCGGGAGTAAAAGGAAGAAAAATCGAGAAAGTGAAAAGGAGAAAATACGGAGGAGAGACGGGGATCAAACATGGAGAGGAGAAGGAAGAGGCAGGAGTTTACAAGCAGTTTTTTTTCAGAAGCTATAATTTTACAAATGCCACTATTTATTGGTTAAGAAGATTCATCAAAAAAGGAACTATTATTGGGCAGGGCAACGTCACAATTATCTATCTATATGTTATATGTAAAGATCAATGCGATTTTAAAAATTGTACATTTGTTAGTGTCATATAGTTTCATAGTGGTTTTTAGAAATAATAGGAGTGGGCGTGCCAACTAAGCGATTTTGACGGTTTTATAACAAGACATTCCACCTATTCCTATTTCGTGATAGCTGATATCAATTGCGAGCACAAAGGACGACTAAGTGTGCTTCCCACCTGCCTATTCCAACACAGTGAAGGTCTTTGTCGTCTTCTGGTTTAAAACTGTGGTGTCTATTGAAATAATTTTTTGGTCGGAGCGTCTTCGTCTATTCGCATAAAATAAGCTAGCCCGCGAAGCCTTTGGGCTTTCATTCGCTTCACCGTCATTTATTTCCGCGTAAAGCTTAGCTCATCACTATAGCTGCTTCGATACTCGCCCGTGATTGCGAGCCATACATCAGAACAAGTATGATGAGCGGTCTTGTAGAGCGTGAATTTTGTATGTCGAGAGGGGACTTTACTTTTTAAGTAAGGTAAGACGGCGTGAATCCGGTGATTCTTTCTTGAATGCCAGCAAATACTTCGTTTTGTGCTCATTTACCGCAAGACCCATTGTTTTGAATATTTATCTAATCCACAGAAGGCGCCTTTATAAAGGCCTATAATATCAATATCGTTAGCATACGCTAGCAATTTTTTTGGGTTAAAGAAATTGTAAGAAAAGGGATTGTCTTGTCAGAAGCCCTCGTTTGGTTTCGAAGTGCCCAGCAGTTCCTTCCCAATATTTGCAGAGCTTGTGGTATTGCTAATCGTCACTTAGCAGAGCCATATAATTACCTTGAAGGTAACTTAAACTCAGACATATCAGCATACACAGCAATTTCTTTTGCGCGCTGTCAAAGCCTGCTTTGAAGCCAACAAAAATATGATGTCAGTCGGTTCTCTAGTCGTGGGCCTTATCCAAATTTGGCGCATCGTGACTATTTGGTCGATAGTAAATTTGCTATGTCCGAGGACGTGCTGGTACAGATACTGGAATTCTTCGCTCTGTCAACTGACACCAATCGGTCAAATCAATAAAATCTAAATCGCTTTCCACCTGGTCCTTCCAGCGGAGTGGGGCGCCATCTCAATATGCTTCCATATGCGGGTTCCGATAAAAATAATTTCTTATTGCTGATAACGTCCAATCAATTCTTAGACTTTGGGCTTCAGTCTTTCGCACAATACGCAAGATATAACCTTAAAAGCCATACTAAATAGGCTGATGCCGTTGTAGTTAACGCGGTTTGCAGAATTGCCTTCCTTGTCTGGCTATAATTTGCAAATGAGTTAATGTATGCTCTTTACCAACGCTTCCGTTTAGTTCGTTATTATCCGGTGCCTTGTTATTCGTGATCGTCCGGTGGCGGAACGTGTTTTCCATTATCGGCGATTGGGGTAATGGGCTCGTTTTCTCCCTCGCTTCCTCCACAAATAAAGCACACTGTAGGTCTATCGCCAGGTCGCCATTATCAGTCAATTTTTTTTTAGAATTTTCAACCACCAGCCAGATCAAAAGATATTCACACTTACGCCATTATATGAAGGCTCTAATGATTCATACACTTAATGATAATTTTGGCCCACTGTGCACCGGGCACTTTGTTCACAGACTAAATACCTGCATACATACATTTTAAAATATTTACATATTTGTTTATGCAAGCGAGCTCTTTCAAGTGTACTTAAACTTAATAAGCAAAGTTCACGCATTCCATTCCATTTTGCTGTACTAACATACATACACAAGGTTATAAAAAAGCTTCTTAAGAAGCGTGTGAAACTGAGCGATCTTAAAATATTTTTATTTTATTTTGTTTTTTTCTACGATAATTTTTAATTAAAAACCAATGTAATTAAATTCAGATACATAATTAATTATTTCAAATTTCAACATTAAAGTTAAGGGCAAATTATGTATAACGCAACCAGTCATTTCTTCTCGCGTTAACCAAAATTCCTATCATATAAGAGCATTCATTCAATGAGTGACTCTAAACCTGAATACCTTTATAAAATTTTTGGTATTATATAATGGTAACTGTGAATAACTGCGACGCGAAGTGTCACGACATCATACATAATCTGGCCCTTACTTGATTTGTGTAACGAATGAAAGACAAAGAAAGTTGAAACAACTTTATTACCAGATTAAGCATATCAGAAAAACCAAAACCAAAACATTTATCACAAAGAAACTACACCATGAAAATCACATACATAATTGAATATTTATAAAACACACAAATGTAGCACTTTAACCGTAATTTGTGTACAAAAAAAATATAAAAATATTTAAAACCGAACTAAATGTCATTGGGTGCGGAAAACAATTACTTAAAAGCTATCACCGCCACCTCCACACCCACTACCAGACTATGGTAAGTGTCAGCAAATCTGTCGTATGAATTATCAAAACAAACAAGCAAAAGAAGTAAGGACGGTACTGTTTTAGGCTGTGCCGAAGACTTCACCTTTCATGAATGGGGCTGAACAATAATCTTATCCTATTCGTAATCTCCAAATAATGCGCTGTATAAGATAAGAAATATATAGTGAACAGATGTACATACCTAAACGATTTTAAGATAAATATAAAAAAATGGCAAAAAACCCCTTATCTGAACGATCGGTTGTATGGGATATGTATTATATAAGCTCCGATCGAAATGATTTTTACAGGAAATCTTCTATGATATATTAGAATATATATCACCAAGTTTCACGTTTTTATATTGGAAACTAAGGGAGAAATGGCCAAAAATCTTTCTATCTGAACGATCGGTTGTATGAGATAGGTATATACTATATACATATAGCTCCGATCAAAGTGATTTTTTCAGGAAATCTTGTATGATATATTAGAATAAATATCACCAAATTTCACGTTTTTATATTGGAAACTAAGGGAGAAATGGCCAAAAATCTTTCTATCTGAACGATCGATACTATATACATATAGCTCCGATCAAAGTGATTTTTTCAGGAAATCTTGTATGATATATTAGAATAAATATCACCAAATTTCACGTTTTTATATTGGAAACTAAGGGAGAAATGGCCAAAAATCTTTCTATCTGAACGATCGTTGTATGGGATAGTATATACTATATACATATAGCTCCGATCAAAGTGATTTTTTCAGGAAATCTTCTATGATATATTAGAATAAATATCACCAAGTTCACGTTTTTATATTGGAAATTAAGGGAGAAATGGCCAAAAATCTTTCTATCTGAACGATCGGTTGTATGGGATATATACTATATATAGCTCCGATCAAAGTGATTTTTTCAGGAAAATCTTCTATGATATATTAGAATATATATCACCGAGTTTCACGTTTATACTTTCTAAATTGGGCAGGAATGACCAAAATCGTCTTATCTTAACGATTGGTTGTATGGGAGATATATGTTATAGTGGTCCGATCCTACCGGATCCGACAAGTGTCTAATATAATACAAAAATACATCCTTGTGCCAAATTTCATTGAGATATCTCAAAATTTGAGGGTCTAGTTTGCGTTCAAACAGACAGACGGATGACGACGAACGGACGACGACGACATGGCTATGTCAACTCAGTTCGTCGCCCTGATCAGTTCGGTATACTTAATGGTGAGTCTATCTTCTATATTTCTCAACGTTACAAATATCGGACCAAAGTTAATATACCATTTCATGTTCATGATAGGTATAAAATTGCCAAACTAAACAAAAACATCCAGTAACACATAAATTTTAATATATTTAAACTATTCTAGCAGTTAAACATTGTTTGAATATTACCTATTTTTTATACTCAGTGAGCAGAGCTCACAGAGTATATTAACTTTGATTGGATAACGGTTGGTTGTACAGGTATAAAGGAATCGAGAGAGATATAGATCATCAGGATCGAAAAAAAATTTGATTGAGCCATGTCCGTCCGTCCGTCGTCCGTTAACACGATAACTTGAGTAAATTTTGAGGTATCTTGATGAAATTTGGTATGAAGGTTCCTGAGAACTCATCTCAGATCGCTATTAAAATGAACGATATCGGACTATAACCACTCCCACTTTTTCGATATCGAAAATTTCGAAAAACCGAAAAACTCCGATAATTCATTACCAAAGACGGATAAAGCGATGAAACTTGGTAGGCGAGTTGAACTGATGACGCTGAATAGAAAATTAGTAAAATTTTGGACAATGGGCGTGGCACCGCCCACTTTTAAAAGAATGTAATTTAAAAGTTTTGCAAGCTGTAATTTGGCAGTCGTTGAAGATATCATTATGAAATTTGGCAGAAACGTTACTCCTATTACTATATGTATGCTTAATAAAAACTAGCAAAATCGGAGAACGACCACGCCCACTTTAAAAAAAAATTTTTTTTAAGTCAAATTTTAACATAAAATTTAATATCTTTACAGTATATAAGTAAATTACGTCAACATTCAACTCCAGTAATGATATGGTGCAACAAAATGCAAAACTAAAAGAAAATTTCAAAATGGGCGTGGCTCCGCCTTTTTTATTTAATTTGTCTAGATACTTTTAATGCCATAATTCGAACAAAAATTTACCAATCCTTGTGAAATTTGGTAGGGGCTTAGATTCTGGGACAATAACTTATTTCTGTGAAAAAGGGCGAAATCGGATGAAGCCACGCCCAGTTTTTATACACAGTCGACCGTCTGTCCTTCCGCTCGGCCTTAACACGATAACTTGAGCACAAATCGATATATCTTTACTAAACTCAGTTCACGTACTTATCTGAACTCACTTTGTATTGGTATAAAAAATGGCTGTAATCCGACTATGACCACGCCCACTTTTTCGATATCGAAAATTATCAAAAACGAAAAAATGCCATAATTCTATACCAAATACGAAAAAAGGGATGAAACATGGTATTTGGATTCGTTTATTGACGCAAAATATAACTTTAGAAAAAAACTTTGTAAAATGGGTGTGACACCTACCATATTAAGTAGAATGAAATGAAAAAGTTCTGCAGGGCGAAATAAAAAAACCCTTGAAATCTTGGCAGGAATACTGTTCGTGGTATTGCATATATAACTAAATTAGCGGTATCCACAGATGATGTTCTCGGTCACCCTGGTCACATTTTGGTCGATATCTGGAAAACGCCTTCACATATACAACTACCACCACTCCCTTTTAAAAGCCTCATTAATACCTTTAATTTGATACCCATATCGTACAAACCCATTCTAGAGTCACCCCTGGTCCACCTTTATGGCGATATATCGAAAGGCGTCCACCTATAGAACTAAGCCCCAAGCCCTTTTGAAATACTCATTAACACCTTTCGTTTGATACCCATATTGTACAAAACGCATTCTAGAGTCACCCCTGGGTCCACCCTTTATGGCGATATCTCGAAAAGGCGTCCACCTATAGAACTAAGGCCCACTCCCTTTTAAAATGCTCATTAACCCCTTTGATTTGATACCCATATCGTACAAACAAATTCTAGGGTCACCCCTGGTCCACCTTTATGGCGATATCTCGAAACGGCGTCCACCTATGGAAGTAAGGATCACTCCCTTTTAAAATACTCATTAACACCTTTTATTTGATACCCATATCGTACAAACAAATTCTAGAGTCAACCCCTGATCCACCTTTATGGCGATATCTCGAAACGGCGTCCACCTATGAACTAAGCTCACTCCCTCTAAAATACTCTTTAATACCTTTCATTTGATACACATGTCATACAAACACATTCCAGGATTACCCTCGGTTCATTTTCCTACATGGTTATTTTCCCTTATGTTGCCACCATAGCTCTCAACTGAGTATGTAATGTTCGGTTACACCCGAACTTAACCTTCCTTACTTGTTTTAAGTTCATTTTTGGTCTTTCGGTTAGACTTTTGATAATAAATGGGCGTAAGAAATGTTTATGCTTGCCAGTTTATGTTGCATTCAAGACACAGCTTGCGTTAGATTTTAGGCCAAAAACTGAATACTTAATTGAAAATTAATTTTGACTGACTTAATGAAGTCGCAGGTGCACTTAAAAACTGTTCAGATAGTTTGTGATAATTTGGATATTTTTAATGATATTTTTAATAAAGGTTGCCAGATTTCCTAATGCTAGAACCTGGTAATGAATTTCCAGTCGCGACGTGTTTAAAAACTTCAATTTGTTGGAGTAGGAGCCTCAAATCTCTGATTTCCAATGCATTATCTTAAGTCGACAAGCATATGTTTGTTATCGTGGCAGAAACAACCGTTGTATGAGCTAACTAGTGTAGGCACAGATAAATTATATGTTAAACAGGATTGCATTGCTGCACATCGCGGTGAGGAGCTCTACTTCATGTCATTTCCATATTCAACAATATAGCAGCGTCCTCCTAATAAGATTCTTAGCATTTGCTATATGGCTGTGATTTTAGCCCTTTATATTCACGAAAGAAAATGCAGATAAGCATCGGCATGTTTCTTCATAAAGCGTAAACATTCAAATCATAATCTTGAAAACGTTTGCATTGTCCATCAACTTGTTGTTACACCCATTCTTGATTAGTGGTGTGTCTTTTTAATCCAGCTCACAATCTAAATATGGAGTTAGTAAATAACCTCAATATAATCATCCGTTCGCTTCAAGACAGATGCGCGCATGGAAATGCACATTTTTGGCGAACAGACGCGGCAAATCTCAGTATGCTCTTTTTCGAGTGTGTCGAAGTGGCCTTCCCAAGGCTTCCAATCTTTCAATGGCGACCTAGTGACACAGATTGGTTCGTGCATCTGCACCTATAAACCCAACATATAAAGGAAGGACACCATTTTAAAAATTTTGATGATAACTCTCCGAGTTATATGAGGAGAAAGGGTAATAATTTAATAATGTTTGCTAATTATGTTTATATTTGGCCGGGATTTCATGAATGGATTTTGTTATAAATAGTTGGAATTTAGTAGTGTCTGTATTATTTATTTTTGGTTGTGTAAGTCGGCACTCTATTTAGTAGGATAGATTAAACAGGGATTATGTTGTACATACAATAATGGTCAAGCACTTTTTTCGCCAATGCGTCGGCTCTGTCTTAAAGCAATTACATATCCCTTCAAAAACTCTATTTTCAAAATAATTGATATGAACGACACATTCTTTATCCCACATAATTGAGATCGCTGATTAAACAATATTTGTTCATATAAATAATAAGTAATCGAATGTTTGGCATTCGAGAGAAGACTTCTTCAGTCATTTGCGGTAATTGCGGTGGAATTTCTATGAGCTGCATACTGCAAACGACAAGTTTCTGAAAAGCTCGGGTACGGTTTTCTAATTGCTATAAAATATAAAATATTACTACCAAGAGCCGAATTCGGCAGCAGATGAAGGAATATACTTCTATTTATCAACTCTTTAATAGATATTTTATCGAAAAATGATTTGTTAAACGACACACTTCTCTCAATAAAATTTTCAATAAATTTGTTTTCATCTAAAAATTTACTTGGTAAACGGGATACTCGCATTGCTCAGCCACTCAAGCAATTTCCTGTTTACACTGAAAATTTACTTTCTAAACAGCATGCTAACATGATCAACTTTTCAATCAATTTCTTGTATGTTCTGAAAATTGGCAACATGAGATTCACTTGATCAACTGTTCAATCAATTTGTTGGTTATTCAGAAAATTGACTTTGTAAACCGTGATTTGGTAAATGGGATCATCGCCTTGCTCAACCATTCAAGCAATTTCTTGTTTATACCGAAAAATGATTTTCTAAATGGGATGCTAATATTGATCAACTTTTCAATCAATTTCTTGTTTCTTCTGAAAATTGACTTGGTAAATGGGATACTCGCATTGCTCAGCCATTCAAGCAATTTCTTATTTATACAGAAAATTAACTTTCTAAATGGGATGCTAATATTGGTCAACTTTTCAATCAATTTTTTGTTTCTGCTGAAAATTAGCAAAGTGAACTTAAATTGATCAACTTTTCAATCCATTTTTTCGTTATTCGGAAAATGTACTTTGTAACCCGTATACTTAAATGCAAATCAGTTTGTAGTACAATTTTCAATGAGTTTGTAGTTTCTCCTAAAAACTTATTTGAGTAACGGGTTGTGAAAAATTGCAAGCAGCAAAGTTGCTAGATATCCACAATAAATTTGATTAATTGATTGGGGTGGGAGAAATTTTTAAAAATTCTTTTTAAATCATATTTTCACGCAACGGAAATTAATCAAACAATTCTTCAGCGTCAAAAGTTCTTGAGATCCTCACATAGAACGTTTAGACTTTGCAAACTTTTAATAAAATGGTTATCTCTTTCCTCATTGCTGTCTTACCATATAAATCGAAAAATTCATGTATAGCTTGGAAACCTTCATTTATTTACACATAAATACATTTGGGAGATATTGGTTCACAATTTTTGGTTGCATTATGGATTTGAAAAGGATTTGTTTTTTAAGTTGGTATGATCAAGTTTTACAATCAATTAATTCGATTTTATTCATAAAAAAGATGAAAAGTTGATAAACTTTCAGTTAACTGCTTGTTGGATTTTCTCGTCGTGCCAGAAAATCATGCAATAAACTTGATACAACGATAAGTTTCGAATCAACTTCTTATTAACATCTTTTGTTAATTAAAGCTTTTTTTTTAATTAATGGCACATTAAACTTATTTTATTGACGAAATAAATTTTCATTAATGAAAAATTGATTATGAAATTGAAAAGTATTAATGAGTGGGTGCACTTTTTGAAAACAATTGTTTATGCAACTCCTCATACAACTGAAATAGATCTAAAAATTGATAAATTTTTAAAAGCTTTTCAAGTGAAAAAAATTTTTTTGAAATATATTAACTGCCTGTGAATTCCATTGTCCTTCCCAAATTGACCAATTAACAAATCGCAATTTACACACAAACAAACGAAATTTTTCAAATCGACCAATTGTGCCAATTACAGTTGAAAAACCAAATTGTTGCATGAAACTTAACAGCTTTTAAAGCTTAATTTAACTCAATTAACAATTGGCACGTAACAACAATAAAAAAATTGTATATAACAAATAAACTCACAAATATACATACATATTAATAAACGAAAATAAGCCACAAAATGTTTTGCAGTAGATTAGTCGAGTGAGGAAGAGACGAGTATAGTGTAAGAGAATAATTGAAATTCGAGTTAGAGACCAGAAACTGAAAATCCAACAAAACAAAAAAACTAATAAAAGTGCACAAGTAAGAGTGAAAGACCAAAAACAGCGACTACGTCTGGTCAGTGGCATGCATATTACAACAAATTAGAACGAAACTAAATTACTTCACGCCGCATTTAAGTGCTAATCAATACAATTAGAGCAACGAATTACGTAGAAATGCTAAAGAAGTAAACGAACATAACAAAAGCGTAATAAAATATATTACATACGCACATATGTATTTACATATGTACATGGTATGTACCCAAAACAATGGGAGCACAACAAATGAAGAATTTTTAATTTGTATTTTAATATAGTTAGGTGAAAATGTGAGCAATATTGTACTAACAAAAATCCGCGTAGTTTTAACGATAAATTAAATATTTTTTTTAACGAAAAAAATGCAAATTTATTTCAATTGCATTAAAAACACAATCTGGACATTGGACTAGCGGCTGAAAAAATATCAAACGAAAATCTCCAAACTAAGTAAAATAGAAATTCTGTGCATAATCTCTTCAATTTTCGACAAGCTTAACTCACTACCAATCTTTTGATCAAACTTTTCTCGTATCGGAAAGATTTGTGTTTTCTCCAAATGTTTTCGTAATTAATCTCCGTTTAGCGATATGTTTTATTTTAAGACATTTTTTTTCCCAAACTAACCCACTGCTTATGCTGCTATTTTGTTTACTAAAAAGAAACCGAAATAATCAAAAAATACTTGTGCTTAATGCCAGAACAAATTCTGATTTAATTAGTATTCTTTTCTGCAACGTTTTGTTTAATAGTAAATCTGACTCAATTTCAATTTGATTAATGAAAAATTTTTGTAATAAACAATGTTGTGGAAATTCAAAACAAGCGACTGTATTTACAACCGCCATACTTAGTTGAGTTAAAATCAGTTCGTTATACTTCGACAAGGAACGTTGAATTAATTAAAAAGCACCTAAAATAAAAATGTTAACAGGTTTACAACAACAAAGTATTAAAAATTATATACTTAATATTTTAAGCGAAGAATGTTGTTTAACTGGTTTTGAGTGGCAGCGGTCAAATGCATTGAAAAAAAAATTCAATAATATAAAGATATATATATATACATATATATGTATATACAAATATTTAATACCCACACTTTTATAAAAATTTATGAGTTTGTTAACAGCTTCACATACACAGTGTTAATGCTTTTTTTATATATACAAAAGCACATGACAATTTTAGCACTTTCAAACTAAAGTTAGCTAGCATGAGTATGTCATATATTTAAGGTACTTGAACATTTTTTTTACTATCAGAAAAATCTAAGATTTTCTTTTTTTGTATTTTGTTGGCCTCTGCCTAGTTTAAAAAGCGCATTAATGCATCAAAACAATAATCTTAATCGTGAGTGAAGCACGAGCTTAAAAAATACTGAAACTTACGTTATTAGGTAGAAGCTACTATGAGTATTGATCCTCTTAATCTAATGTTAATAAAGATTTCTAAATACAAAACTGATAAGTTTCTGCAGCTACTTTTTTTAAATTTACTATGAGTCAGCCTTTTAGAATAAACAGAACATATGTACGTCCGATGTAGGCAACTAAAATCCAACCAGAAAATAAGAAAAGTGAATTTATAGAACAAAACTGGTAGATGTTAAGGGAAATCATTTTCTATATTTTTGGTGTTAACAGATTTTGTTTTTTTTTGCTTCAATTATATTTTAAAACTATAAAACAACATAATATTTAATCATGAATACCTTATAATGATTTTCTATAAGGTCTCACATACATAAGTAGCTCCTCAATCAATCAAGTTCGTTTCTTAAGTCTTTCGTTCTTAATATATTTATCTTCCCAAAATATTAAGTCTACTCAAATTTATGGATTGATTACTTTTTCATTTAATGTATATTACATTTCATAAAGCTTTGAATATTTTTTTGTCGTCTTATGCAAAAACCGCTTAAATTGACATAACCAAAAGCCATGAATGGCATGCGATATATAATCGCCATATTTGGCATAATAATTAGAGATCGTACCCCACCGACTTTTTGTTTTGTTTCGTCTTCTAATGCAAATTTTTAAATGAAAAATATAAATAGTATACAAAAAACCAATTGCTGTAGAAAATCTGCATTAAAAACGCAATTGAGCTAAAAATCTCTAAATCAAGGAAAAACAGGAGCGACGGTCGCTTCTATGCCCAGTTAAAGCATGACGTGGTAAATAGCTGCTGTTCCGTGATAGTATACTGGATTTAACTAGCTATAATCATCGTAGGCTGTTTTTGCTCTGGAGCTATCGAACGGAAATGCTCAAGATGAACTGAAAAGGAAGGCAAATAGCAAAGGTTAAAGGGCTTATTATATTCCCCGTATGCAAGGCTAGAGTTAGAGAAGGATAAAATTCACATAACCGAAATCGTGGCAAAGGCAGTGGGACTAGAACAAGCAGGTGATGGTACCACTGCGAAACTGGTTAATTTCGAAAAAACTTACTGCCCATTAGGGTGGAGGACCCTTGGATTTTTTTGTTTGTAATCATGCAATGAAAAGTTGTCTTTATAAGAGTTAGCCAAAACCACCAAATATTATTTTCATGATGGGGTTTTGAGGTGCCCCCCGCCCCAAGAAGTTGAGCAAAATAATCGCGATTTTACAAAGTTCATTATTTACATATTTATTTTATTTCTTTTTAATATACATAGCTTTAGTAAAATTACATATCATAACTAAAAACGACAAATTTTAAATGGTGTTTTACAGTTTTTTGTTGATAATAGTATGTTTCTAATCAAGTGTATAAGTAAGAGTTTTACAGGCACATAGTAGGCTATGCAAATCAGGAGGCTTCTAAATCAATGAGCACAATAACAACAAGCGAAGTAAATCAATGACAGAAAAAAAATTGTACCTACCGTCTTTTTCAAAGTTTAGTTGCGTTGGGGCACCTCAAACATACGATGAGTGAAATAAAAATTTTCAACCTTATTTCTGGTCTAGAAAGGCAACTTTCTGGAGGTCAGCCAAAAGCGATTTCGAAAAAAAAATAAATTCACTCCACCCTACTGTCCATATCCGTAAAACTTCCCTTAACCATTGGAAAGCGTTGCTGCGGTTACAACAACAACAGCATTATCCATGACTACTATACTGAAGGTAAGAGCGATAGACTTCTGCACAACAAGCAGAAGCAGAGAAATAGACGCAACTGCGGAGAAATAACGACAGATATCACCACGGTATCTTAAAAGCATCTCTGAAGTCAACACATAGTGGAAAGCCTTCAAAAGTTCAATTATAGCGACCATTGATATCGCTTCTTTGTATTAGGCTCTCAAAAAAAATATAAAATTAACGATATGTGTCTAGAGAAGGAGATATTCCAGACCAAAAAGATACAAAGAGAAAAAATTCGACAGAGTACCGCAAAGGAATAGTACAGGATTCATGATAAAGGTGAAGACCATCTCAGAGCCCCAATGACTGACTTAGTTAATAACGCGTTCTGCTATTCTAAAGTGACAGAAATTGACACAACTTTAGACATCTTAATCTGAAAAGTATGACAAGAAAGCACTGCCGGTGCAGATTGAGATTTAATACGATAGTTCGGCGCGAGATTGCAGCACTAACGCTATTTTATGCAGGGCTTCTAAAGCGCGTTATGGGCACGTATGTAAAAACTGAGCATTATTCCAAATACCATGATATCGCCAGCGCAGTATCTGAAGCTATTCTAGAGATGGTACTGGGATCAATTCCTGGTGATCTTTTTTAGAATCTTAGCTGTGGCGAAACTTTCAATCTTGAAGAATTCGGACACACAGAAGTACATATGGTACTTATAATGTCCTCAAAAGACTGGCTATACTCGTGCGACCTCCCGCTTCCATACGCAGTTGGCGGTTGTAACTAAAATGCACATACCACGAAATACTTTGATCGCAGGCTTACTTTACGAACTGGCATTGGATGTACAGGAAAAAAGCTCCCAAGCACCGCTTCCTGGATAACAGTTAACGCCGAATAGTTGCACATAAGGCGATCCACCGTTTTCGCCTCATCGTGATCTTAAAATTTCATAAAACATTGAGGATATGGCAATCCTCGCTTTCTGCATGCCAACCAATAAGGCAGTGCCAAGTTCAACCCCCTGTAGTTTGTAGTCATCTATAATTGGCTTCACGGTAGATGTACCCTTTTAACATAAGATTACATGTTGAAAAGGGTATATCTAAATACTCTTTGTCTGCTTTTTTGCGCCCTGTCTAGCAAATTCGTTTGCAATACAGTTTTCCTCAATATCCCAGTATCCCACGGGCCATGTGAGGTGTTCACGGCTCTTCTGCAGAGATCGGCAATAATTTACTATTGGATCAGATGTGAACGAGTAAGAGCCAATGGTTTTTTCTTTTTCGAAACGTCCACCTTCCCAACCTCTATCAGGCTGTCGAAGAACTGTGATCCCAGAAATCTGAGCTTACTTCTCTGAAGCGCCGGACATCGCAGACAAAGTGGGAGATCGAATTCTCTTCCTCCTCATCCTGACAGCTACTGCGGTATTCGCCACCGTCGGAGGATTGGTGCGATAGCACAATGACCTGTGATGACACCCGTAAGGACCCTCACTGTAGATTTGTTCAATTTGAGAAAGAAGCATGTGGCTTTCCTATCCAATCATGGAAGGAACTTGAGACTGCGCAGTCAACCCTTTTGGTCCATACGCAAGTCCGCTGCCCTGTTTTCATATTCCTCGATTCTCCCCAAGACATAACCCAGCGGCGGTCGAACGGAGCTGTCCACCTCACTTATGTCTAAATCGGAACCTTGCCTAGCCATCTCATCCGTGAGTTAATCCCCTTCAATACAGCTGTATCCAGGGACCCAGGAAAGAGAGACATTGCGATGACTTATGAAGCCTCTGAGGCTCTACATCTCCGCACGATATCCTATTTTATCATGTTGGACTCTAATGCCCTTAACGCGGCTTGGCTGTCAACAAATATTGTTACGTCGGTGTGGGAGACCACACTATCTTGAAGCAGCTTTGCTGATCTGTCTATGGCATAGACCTCGGCGTGGAATACGCTGCATGCGTCAGGAAGTCGGAATGATTGGCTTAATTGTAGATGTGTTGAGTACTTCCCAGCTCCAGCTCCCTTTCGAGCCGTAGGTGTGATCGTGATGCCCCTGCTATTGTCTAGACCTAATTATAATTCTTCCCTTGTAAGATATCGTATTTTCTCAACCTGGAAGTCCAAAACCCCTGTGATGTGGTCGGTTTTTGATGTTAGGTCGGTTATTATTCCGTCTAATTGTCCCTGGCGGCCACCGTGGTGTGATGGTACAGTGCTCCGCCTACCACACCGTATGCGCTGGGTTCACACCCCGGGCAAAGTAACATCAACATTTAGAAATAAGATTTTTCAATTAGAAGAAAATTTTTCTAAGCGGGGTCGCCCCTCGGCAGTGTTTGGCAAGCGCTCCGAGTGTATTTCTACCATGAAAAGCTCTCAGTGAAACTCATCTGCCTTGCAGATGCCGTTCGGCCTTAGATCTCTTCGGAGGTTATCGCGCCTTACATTCATTTTATTTTTATTTAATTGTCTCCTTCGTCATATCGTCCAGAATCGTCGCGTGTCCATGCTTAGCTGTTTTCCGCATGTTAGATTATCGTAGTTGTAGAGCTACTCTAGCGGCTTATCCCTGCATCCGGTAGTTAACGTAGTGTAGTTATAGACAAGCCTAATCCATCTTCTCTAGATTTGGTAAAAAATGTATATACAATTTATCAACTCAACTCTTTGGATTATACAAAATAGTCTATGCATACCAGCACACATATACAAAAAAATCAAGAAATTCCACAAAAGGCATGACAATGATAAAATTTGTTGGCCTTTTTAACAAGTGACCACCAAAACACAAACGACCGCGGCGGCTAAACGCTACCTCATTGTCATCAGTTTTCAGTTAATACGTTACGCCTATTAGCTTGTATTTATGTCTGTATATACGTACGATGCATAAACTATGTAAATATATGCATTTGTTTAGGCGTGTAATCGTAATAAATGTTGAGTCAGCGCATCAAATGAGTGCCAGACAATGGACGGCTCATATCACCACAACTCAAAACAGCCAACCAAGCCAATCCATAGCCGAGTGATTGTTTGTAAGTTTCAACTGTTGACGTTATTCTTGAATGTAAATCCATACTACCAATAAGGTCATATCAACAAATACATTGCTGCAGCGCTGTTACAGTTGCATATGTAAATATTGTTGTTGTTGCAACACGAGCGTCACTGCTACCAGATTATTGACATTGATCCAAATACAAAACGAAGTGAGACTAAATAAGAGGCAATAAAAAAAAGAAAAGTTAAACAAAATTGTATTGTATGTATATATATTTATGCGTATGCAAAAATGCATGCTTATAAGAAGCTTTGTAAAGCTTAGCAATTTAAGTTGCTTTTTTGAACTGGCGCTGTAGTTATGAATTGTTTTCATGCAAATTAAAATGTTTCTTGCTATTTGTTGGTTTCAGATTTGTTATTGTGCAAATTCCTCACTTGTTTCTTTTCAGCGTTGTTTAAGCTTAATTTATTTATTTGATTTGTAACTTGTTCGCTTTATAAAGATGCTTGTCATCTATCATATAAAGCAAGGTCAGTAGGCGTTTTATGTTGCTTACGCTCGCGTGAAAGTCCATTGAGCTCTTGAATGACCGTTAGCGTGCGTAGACTGGCGAGAAGCTTTTAATTGCGCGTCTAAAGCATGCTATGAAAACAGTAATAATTATAACACTAAGTTGTGTATACTTGTATGTATGTATTTTTATATGCTAATACGCTCATTGACAGCTATGAGTACTCTAATAAGAGGCGTTATTGTCTCTTTGCTGGTTTTACAAATATAAATATACTAGTTTTACCCGGCGTTCGCCCGAGATCGAATAAATGTTGCGTTATTTTTTCTGCTTTGTTTGTTGATAATTTGAGCTTATTGTTCTGTAAATTGAATTGGATTTTTGCGCATATTTGGTGAAATTTTCCTTTAAAATATTTTATTATTGTGCAAAGATAAATAAATTTTTTGGTGTTCCAACTTTAGAGTAAGCACCATATAGCTGGTCACGGGAAAAGCACTGACTCTCTAAATTAAATCCTGAAACAGTAAGCGATTGCCTTGTGCTTTGTTGATTGTAATTGCAAAAGGAAAAACGTAAAGTGAAACTGTAAGCACTTAAATTGAATGGCAAATCTGTAGGAATCATTGAGCTCCGTGGTATGAGCACATTTTCACTTTTGCCCTTTACTGCTGGTGATTGTTGCTGCGATTACACTCGGCATTAATTTCTTAACACAAAGTCTGGTTCCATTGCACAATTTTGGTAGGCTCAAATTCCGAAGAAGCATGATAGGTGAGCCAATTTTCAAAGCTATATATGCGCAGGCATTCCAGATGGTTCTAAATAGTTTAGAAATTCAATTAGATAATTCACAATTTGAGCTTCAACTGTAACTGTGTCGATCGATTTATATTTCATCACTTCACCAGGAATTTGGTTTTGAATGAGATCATTGATTTTTGGGAGCTAAGATTGCTCATTCACATAGCCAATTGTGATTCTTGAAATTGACGGAAATATTTGGAAAAACCATTTTTTCCATGTCTTGAATGCACGATTGCACTTTGCAAACATTTGATGGGAATGATATCTCATTTGTTGTACGATCGATTGGAAATTTTCCATAACCTGTATCCAAAGGTTGCTTAGCAAATGTCTGAGCAGATGCATCTTTAAGTAAATGAACACGAATATTTGTTGATAAACTAATTTTCTCCACCTTTCTCCAATGCGGTGACGCTTTAAAGCAAGCATCAGTTCATCAACAGGAGTTGATTTCTGAATGAATGGCAGAGTCGCCTGCAAATAAAATAAGAGCGTTTTCCATTGGTTCATTTATTCCTCTTAAATCTCGCAAAGTACGATCTTGGAAAAAAATTATTTTCAAAAGGCTTGTTGTTGCAGCTTCTTATGGGTTACTTATCGGTTTGTTATCGACGGGCTGCCAATGTGCCATCGGTTATTATATTTAACCAATAAGCCATCTTTAACAAATCGATAACACTTCGATGACAAATCGATAATTTTTTCGATAATAAATCGATAACACGTCGATAAGAAACTGGTAATAAATCGATAACTTTTTGATATCTAGTTTCAGGTTCGAATCGTAATAAACTTTTCGATAATAAATCTATAATTTTGCGGAAAAAACCAACAACTCGTCGATAAAAAATCTTAAACACATCAATAACATTTTTTTAGTTTTTTTTTAGATATCGATAACTTTTAAATAATTTAATTATAACTTTTCGATAGCTACATAGTTTCAGGTTCGAATCTAAGTAAATAGTCAATAACTTTTCGATAATAAATCGATAACTTTGCGGAAGAAAATCAACAGATAACTTTTAAATAATTAAACTGTAACTATTCGATAACTAGTTAGGTTCGAATCTAGAGAAATAATCGATAACTTTTCGATAATAAATCGATAACTTTCCGGAAGAAAACCAACAGCTCCTCGATAAAAAATGATGAACTCATTAATGAAATATTTTTTAGTTTGATTTGCTAACAAAGTGCCTTTTCTAAACTATAACCGCGAAACAAGAACAAAAGACTTAAGAAACGAACCTAATTGAATATTTTATAACTCGCCGTAGCTTCACACGTCTCAAGGTAAGAGTAGTTAACACATTTGAGACGCATATACATACATAAATTTACAAATAGGTAGGTCAGGAAGAAAGTGCGATGTTGGTGAGGCTTTGAGGTGAACAAGGGTTCCGCGAACGCTCACACAAAACTTGGCGCCCGCCCTGAAACAAGCTTTGCTAAGCGGCGTCGCCTCAGCAGTGATTTGGCAAGCACTCTTAGTATATTTCCACATTGAAAAGCTTCTCCGTAAAAACGCATCTGCCTTGCAGCTGCCGTACGTATTTGGCCTAAACATGTGAGTCCCGTAGCGCCAATTTATAGGTAAATTAGGATTGGTCAATGATAGCAGATCCAGAAAGTGCGAGTTGTGCCCCGCGATTATCAGGCTAAGACTCAAACTTTTGGTAACACTACTCATTCAGTCTATGTGAGGTCCTCACGGACCAGCTAGTTCAACGTAACCTCATCAGACTTATTCCTTTTGGAAATCTTGCGGAATCGTTGCCCCTGTTAAAAGCAGATAAAACTTTGGATGCATCTTGTAGCACATGCTCGCCGCCACTAACCACGAGCCTAGACTACCCCCTCTCGATCATCGGGCCAGCTTTTGGCGAACACCCACCATTTCCCCGTAAAATTAGTATCCGATAACGCCCGCTCTAAACTGCTCCATACAGCTTTTCTTCGCTTCTTTTGACCTCCCAACACTCCAGGTCATATGTGTCTGTGTTAGATCCTAACTCAACATTACCATGATTGTTTTCATTAGCGGTTTATATGACATGTGTTCGACCCTGATTTAACTAATATTCCTCTGCCTTTGGTTAAACATTCTTTTTTTGACCTCCAAGGAGAAAAAGGTCGAGGTTTACTTTAAATTTTAATATTTTATTAAAAATTGGTAGGAGACATATTATGTAGTTGTATGATGACTTTGAATGTGTTTTGAAAATATACATTTTTGTGAAAAGCATTTTGTGGCAGAAATACACTCGGAAGGCTTGGGTAGCATGGCTAGATCACGTCATTTCTGGCGTTGGCGTAATTTTTAAGTGTAGGTAAAGAAATTGCATGTCTGTCTTGCTTTGTTACACCACAGCCAAAATCGGCTCGCATCAATAAATAAATAAATGAAGGAAAGGAATTTATAGAAAATTTTCGTAAGCTATTGGCAATTGAAAAATCAAATAAAAACAGCTTCAAATTACTAAATAAGTGAAGGCATGCGTAAGTGGGCTAAATATCGTTATATTCACCCTTATTATTATTAAAATATTTTTTACCCAACGATTAAATGCAATTGCACATACACACTATTGTTACTGTTAGTTTTTGATTAATTTTCTAGAGTTTTATTAATTTTCTTGTTAATCAATTTTTTTTGCGTCATCTTTTTTCTTTTTGTTTGCATTTGTGATCAACCAAATGGCAAAACGGCTGTGAGTTGTGTAATCGTACCGGGTACTACTGCTTAATGTATGGTAAAATGTAGCAGCAACAACACGTAAACAAACAAACAGAAAACACTATTTGTTAAAACAACAACAAAAAAATTGATTCAATACTTTAAATGCATGAGCTGCAAACGAAAACAAAGAAATATTCAAGATTTATTTTAGCTGCATACATATATTTTTTACAGCTGACACACAATTACAACGGCAAGAGCAAATAGCAACAACAGCCACAACAAAAACAAAAACGCAATGCAATGGTATTGTTGCAACAATATCAATTGCACAAAAAGCCACTTTGCTATATGAATTAAATGCACTAAAGTGAAGTGGAAACTTTAATAATGGCTTAAATGAAATTGGATACAAAAAAATTCTTTAATAGTAATGCTACTGAATTTGCATTATTTCAAAAAATTGTAATGGTAATTGAAATGAAACTGTACTTATGCTAAATGATAGCAACAGGATGATGCTTGTAAAATTATACTAAAACATGTGAACAGTTATGCAAATAGAATTACATTACAACTGAATTTTAGTATCTGTGCAATCAAGATTGTTTTAAAAGTATATTTTTTATGGAGATAAAACGAAACTGTTTTTAGAACTAAATGTTTCGAAATAAGTAATGCTAATGAAAATGCAGTACTCTGAAATATTTCAACGGTAATGCAAATATAATTGAATTAAAATCAGACGTAATTTTACTTTCACCTCACGTAAATTTGGAAGTGTAAATACAATAAAGAAATTAATGCATAAAGCCGACGCAAATACATTGAAATATGATTATAAATTACACTATTCAAAACATGGTAATGCTAAAGAAAATGAAGTTGTATTGAAAATATTTTTAATATCGGTAATGCTTATGAAATAGCGGTGCGACAAATCTTTTGTTGATGACGCATATAAAATTACATTAAAAGTTTATTTTAAACCGTAATTGAAATAAATAGCAGTGACAAATTAAGCGTTAATGCTAAAAGCATGAAACGATGTACTAAAAAGTGTTAAGAGTAATGCAAATGGAATTGCACTGCGATTGAAATGCATTGATAATGATACCAATAAAAGACTAAATGTAATGAAAACGAATGTGTGCTGCAAGTAAGAATTGAACGCTAATGCAAATGGAATTGCAGACAAAAGTCAGTTTTGAGTTGTAATTGAAGTAACATTGTAGTAAAAAAGGAATGTACAACGATAAGGAAATTAATTTGCTCAAAAATGTTTGTAATGGTAATGCACATGGAGTTTCAGTACAAAAAAACGTTGAGCGATAGTGTCGTCTTAGAAAAAGTTGCATAGTAATGCAAATGAAATTACACCACAAGTCAAAATTTGGTGTTAGTTTAAATAAAAATGCAATAAATGTAAAATTTTCAGTTGTAATTGAGATCGAATTGTTGTAAAAGAGGAATGTTTTAAGACAGAAAAAATGTAATTGCTCAAAGATTGGTTGTAGTGGTATTGCAAATAAAATTTGAGCAATAGTAGAAATCACACTAAAAATTTGCTAATGGAAATTTAATTACAATGAAATTACGGCGATAATCCAAGTTAAACTAAAAAAATATCAAATAATTCAAATTAATTTGCACTACAATTAAACATTGAATGCTAATGTAAATTAAAGTGCAATGAAGCTTAGTTTTTTAGTTAGAATTGAAATGGAAACGCAGTAGAAGAAAAATAGTAGGGATAAGGAAAATGAAATGCACTAGTGTAGTGAGGGGTAATGCAAATGAAATTTGCAGTAAAATAAAACTTCAGTGATAATACAAACTTCACTAAAAAATTATAGTAATGTAAAGGAAATTGCACCAAAATCCATAATTTGGTGCTTCTTTAAAAGAAATTGCAATAAAACAAACCTTTTAGTAGCAGTGCACTAAGTTTTTAAGGCAACTTACCCACGCATGCCCTGTACATATGTATATATGTAACTAAAAGCTCCGTCACATAAGCAGTTTTTCATATAGATGCATTTAACTCCATGTTATGACTTATGAGTATATTGAACGTAGTTTTATAGAGAACGGTAGACTGACCGACACTGACGCCATCTGACATGCAAAGTAGCCAACTTCCAACTTTTGTTGCAAACAAAGGATAAGAAGAAGATTTGAATTTGCTGGCTAAAGAGGGTGGCAGACATTGCAAGTGAAATTGTTTTTCCTACTCATTGGTTACTTTTCTAAAATTTTTCGCAATTAAAAACTGCAATACAACAAATGAATACGACACAAAAGTATTTTTGTTGTATAGGGAGAACTTTTATAACAGTGCTTTGCGAAAATGTGTATGTGAATGGGCAAGGCGAAATAAAACTTCATTTGCCAAGTCTGAAGTTCTTTCGTTTTTATAAACGCAGCAGCTTGGTTGATTGTGGTGATGTTACTGGAATGCATAAGCTTGTGTTAAAACGCATCTATATGAAAAAATTCATTGTGCCGCGGCCTTAATAGCAACAGTAAATTGTACACACTTGTTCATTTGCTGAAATATTTGTATTGTTGCCTTTGTTTTTGTTTTATTTGTTTTTTACCAATTTTCTTGCCCAAAAGCCACTCATGCATTCATTCACATCTTATGGCAAAAGTTGAGGAATTGCAACACCAACAGTAACAACAATAATATGCATACCCCTTGCATATACTCATAAGGAGACTTTAGCGCAACACAATTGGTAAAATTATTTTCAACAACAATGCTGCACAATGTAAACAAACAACAAAGAAAATAAAAATTAATGCAAAACAAAAAATCATATAACAAAATTTACTAAAGCTGCAGTTGGCTCAAGACAACATGTTTGTTGTTGCATATTTACTTTGCTAAAACAGTGTGCGTCAAAAGAATGTATACAAGACAATTTTGTATGCACCACAATTGCTTTAGTAAGGTTGCATTGGATTTCATTACATTTGGCTGTATATTTTTGTAGAACATTTTTTTTCTTCCACAAATAGTTTCCGCCCAAAATTTATCTCTCTGTATCACACCTGCATGACGTTTCTGTCAGTGTGTTCGATGAAACCGAACTGCTCAGCCGCGATTTATAAATGTATTTCTTTTGAAGGCTAGCTGGTAGTTTGGTGGCTACACTATATAGGTATATCGGTATTTCGGTTGCTCCATACCACAACGCAACTAGTTCCCTCATGTTGCTGCCTTGATACCATCTGCCAACTACTACAACCTGTGAATACTCTCTTTAGTTCTCCTGCTAACTTAGTCGAGGACTGACAAGCAGCAGTTGCCGACAACGGGTCACCCAATATAGTAATAATTTTGTATATTGATGTGGCAGTGAAAAGCTGCTGTCCTTCTAACGTCTCAAGCTGTATATTTTCCTTTTATCACATAGTAAATATTTTTTTGAGCAACACACTGTATACATTTAGTATATACTCTAAGACACACTTGAGCTACATATATGTTATACAGAAATCCACTAAGGTGTTCTTGGCCACTTTGGCGAGCATTGCCACTCTACACTATAAAATGCAAGTAAAATTGTTTTAAGTTATTTTTGCGCGCCAAATCCACCGCAAAATGAAGCGAAATTCGAGTTTCAGCTGTGAAAAAAAAATTGTAAAATTATTTGTAAAACGAATTTTTTGCAGCTGTACCAAATGCGGCACAGGCGTTGAAAATATTGTTCATGAACATTTTGGTCGATGTTGGATGAAGGTACATCAACGAGAAGAAAATAAAAACGAGTAGCAAATGCTTTTACATATGACTACTTTACCATGGTTATTGGCCAATATATGACAGTGACAGAGTTTAGTTTCTAAAGTCATTATATAAAATTTCACGCCGTGAAATTTTTAAAAGCAATATTGGCCTTTTGCGCTTCGAGTAACAAAAAAAAACACTTATAATTAAGCAAATTTTTTTAGCGCCTCGAATTCGATTACTTGTCAGTAGGGATCTCTAACTATACACTCCTTTGGAAAGGAGTTTTGAGCTAGAAATCTTGCTTTATCTTTATTTTATTTTATAAACATTTTTCTCGTATTAAGCGCAGAAGATCTGTTGAGAAAGATTTTACTGCCTGAAATTGGTTTCCGGAAAAAGTCAGCATATAATATTAAAATGGCTTCCAAAACTCGTTATCCGATCTCCATGAAATTTTGTGGATAAGTTCGAAAAGTGGGTTCAGCCATGCAGTCGGGAAATATAAATATATTTGGCTCAGATGCGTGATATTAAGGTTGTTATATAAGCAGTCCCTATATGGAACGTATTAAGAACGTAATAGACGGTAATTTGCCTGCGTACTTAAAGAGTAACTCCAAATATGTAAAAGATATGCATTCTGTAAATACTCGAAGCAAAAATAACTTCAACCTACCTGCTTACAAAAACGAGCATATAAATGTAACTTGTATTATAAGGGATAAAAATGCTACAGCGAGCTACCTAATGATATCAAATCATGTAATGCCAATAAAAAACAAAAAATTGTATATTTATTGCAAGACACTACCATTTTAGTACTGTATAGGCAGGCTTCCATAGAATCAATAAAAATGTATGCCGGCTAAGTATTCTGATATGAATCGTCTTCCAACAATTTCCCTTCACATCTCTGATGCGCATACAATAAAAGTCGCCGAAGCACATACTGCAACGCATCCATTCGGATGTCGCCTTCGTGCTTGTTTGTAAACGGCCTTCATACCAGAGATAACTGGTATTAAAATAATGTTGGTATGATTCGGAGGTTTGCCACAGTTCAGCACCATACGATAGCTCATGGATATAGGTTAGGATTATATGTTAGTCTAGTTAAGACAATTATATATATATACAATGTAAATTATTATACATTGTAAATAAATATAAACTAGGCTTAATTAAGCTGTAATAAATAAATAAATAATAAGAATATGAATAAGAGCAGGAACAGGAATGGCATTAGGAATTTAAATAGGAACATTTATAGCGGTAAAAATTATGAGAGTAATTGGAAAATGGGGATAGAAAGTCTGACGGAACTTAGAGGAAGCAAAAAGGAAGGCAAATCTGAGAGAGAAGCTGAAAAAGGGAGCGTGTCATTATTCTGTAATACAAAATTCTGGGTGAAAACATTCTGCAAATTGCAAAAAAATTCTGCTTTTTCAAAATTCTGCATGTTTAATTCTGGAAGTCAAAATTCCGGAATCATGGCATGGCGTAGCCTGTGTTGGATCGGCTAAGGGTTATTTTTTTAAAGTGCGGCCGAAGGCCGCCTACGCAGAAGGGTTTACTACGCAGAAGGACTTGGCATGGCGTAGTCCAGCGATATTTTTTATAAGCGCGGCCGAAGGCGCACTTTTTCAAAATATTACATGAGCTCTTTAACATTGTTAACATTATATTTTAATACAGAATTTTGTAATACAGAATTTTTAATACAGAATTTTAGAAAGCAGAATTTTAAAAAAGCAGAATTTTAAGTAGAAGAATTTTGTTTTAGAATTTTGTATATACAGAATTTCGACACCAACCCGCTGAAAAAGCAGCTGTGGAGGAAGAGAGGAGTAAAAAAAGGGCTGAGGGTCGGGTAAACGAGCAGAAAAAGGAAGTGAGTGAGACGAAAAGGGAGTTGTGAGAGCAGAGTATAATATTTAAAAGTGGGGAATCCTACTTTCAGACATTGCAATGTCTGCGGGGGCTGTTTGTAGGAAGCTAATAAATTGTGCGGCTACCGTGGTATGATGGTAGCGTGCTCCGCCTACCACACCGAATGCCCCGTGTTCACACCCCTGGCAAAGCAACATCAAAATTTTAGAAATAAGGTTTTTCAATTAGAAGAAATTTTTTCTAAGCGGGGCCGCCCCTCGGCAGTGTTTGGCAAGCACTCCGAGTGTATTTCTGCCATGAAAAGCTCTCAGTGAAACCATCTGCCTCGCAGATGCCGTTCGGAGTCGGCATAAAACAAGTAGGTCCGTCCCGCCAATTTTTAGGAAAAATTTAAAAGAAGCACGACGCAAATTGGAATAGAAGCTCGGGCTAAAATCTCTTCGGAGGTTATCGCGCCCAAGATTATTTATTTATTTAATAAATTGTGAAAACTAAAGTTTTAAATTAAATTTGAAAATAGGGTAGTCATACAAAAATTTGAATGCGCTCTTTTTTTGATGCCGTTCTTCAGATATCACAAATTATTGATTTTAATGACGAAATCAATTTACAATTTGTATAGTAACTGAAAAAAAGAAATTATAGAAATTAAAAAAAATATATTATACCAAGCGCATAAGGAGTAAAGCAAAACCTTGCAATGCCCAAGGCAACAAAAGCAACTAGCTACAATAAATAACAGTTAAAACAAAACCAAGAAAAAAAAATTACTGCAACTTGCAACAGAGAGCAATTTAAATCAAGAGAAGAACAAAACTCACAAATACTAAGACAAATAGTTTACATGCTATTGTGGATAAAAATGTATATAAAAAATTCATAAAGTTTATAAAAGATAATTTTTTGAAAAGTAAAATTTGAAGTTTGTGTTAAAAAATTGTAATTACTTTTACTAGAGGGTATACATATATTTAAAAAGGTAACAGAAAAGAGAAAGGATCTTTTTAAAAAAAATTTGTTTAGTTTAAAATCAGTAAATTCACCTACTTATCTAATGATTTTTATACTCAGCTGAGCAGAGCGTAACGGCATAAATGTACCCGTAACGGCATAAACAAATCGAGATAGATATAGACATCTATATATCAAAATGATATGGGTGAAATAAGAAATTCATTTAGCCATATCCGTCCGTCCGTCTGTCCGTAAATACGATAACTTGGCTAAATTTTGTGGTATCTTAATGAAATTTGGTACGTAAATTTCTGGGCACTCATCTCAGAACTCTATTTAAAATGAACGAAATCGGACTATAAACACGCCCACATTTTCGGTATCGAAAATTTCGAAAATCCGAAAAAGACGGATAAAGCGATGAAACTTGGTAGGTGGGTTGACCTTATGACGCAGAATAGAAAATTAGTAAAATTTCAGAAAATGGGCGTGGCACCGGCCACTTTTAAAAGAAGGTAATTTGAAAGTTTTGGAAGTTGTAATTTGGCAGCAGGGTATGTAATGTTCGTTTACACCCGAAATTAGCATTCCTTGTTTTATTTCGCTCCACCCTTTTTCTAAAATTTTTAAGAAAATATAAATAACTGAGATGAATTCCTTGTAAGTATTTGTGCATTTGCCGGTGTATTTGGTTGAATTTGTATTGTGCAGATAGTTGCAAATATGTCGCATACGATTACGTTACATTTCTTACATTGCATAATAACAACACTAAAAGCAATAATGTGGCATCAATTCGTCTTGAAAAATGTTATGAATGAACAAGCCACTTTCAACTTCTTTTAGCGTTTTTCTCATACCTAACGATGATACATTTTTTGTTTTGTTTTTTTTTCGTACTTAAGTAGTTAATCTGCTAGTTTTTAATTAACGCCAACAAATTTAAATTTTACGCCTAATTTAGTCTTAATGTGACTTAATGTAGCAGCAAAATATTATGTACAAGAAGTCTCAAATTTAATTGCTGTTTTAACATTATAATATTTAAATTCAAACAAATTGCTTCCCCTCTTAAAACAAAATTTGTTATCACTAAAAACTTACTTTAAATTAAGGATGTTTTTAAAATAATTTACTTTCACAATTTTTCAGCGCTGCTCAGGTTTTCACAAGGCATTTTGAATCGGATTGAATCCACATCCTACGACTCTAAATACCCTATCTCAAAATTTGTTCCAAAACTCCCTAAATGGGTATAAATAAAATATTTTCAGAGCGTTTTCGAGCCTGCAGCCGACATAGGACACTTCACTCAGCAGATGCAATAAGCCCACAAAAAAATAAAAATAAAATAAAATTAGAAATTGTTGATTGTCCCAGAACTTTATATTCCAGCCTTAAAAGAAGAGTGTACTTATGTGCTGTCTTGCAACACAGGAATTATTTATCTATTTATTCTAAAACCTCGAAAAGCTCTTTTCTGCTTAAGTGATATTGTAATCGTTCCGAATAAACCTTTACGTAGGAATACCCTGAATACTTTCGTTTGATACTACGTCGCGAGGTGCGAATGTCCCAAATAAGTATATAAATATTCCAAATATAAAAACTGATTCCATAAATATGTAAGTAAATTGAGAGGAATGTACTTAACACGCGTAATGAATAAGTTAGCACATCCAATGAGTAAAATTTTTCATTATGGTATTTATAATATTTCCAATGCTATTTTTAAATGAGTCGATTTTCTTGTCTAGTTTTTAACGTTCAACCATGAATTTAAATTTATATTGAGATTTCGTATGTTCATAGGTTTGGTTTTCATACAAATTTCATTTGTTCAGCCCATGAATAGATCCAGCTTTATTAAATAAATTTACCATACAGTCGAAAAAAGTTATACTAAGGAATTACGCAGTTCAGCCCAATCCATCAAGCATTATATGGAGAATTATTGCACACAAGGTCATGTTTTAATACCGATACTTATAGGTTAATTATGCCAATAATTTTAACGGATTAACCATCACAACTTTCCGTATTTTTATACTCAGTTGAGCAGAGCTCACAGAGTATATTAACTTTGATTGGATAACGGTTGGTTGTACAGGTATAAAGGAATCGAGGTAGATATAGACCTCCATATATCAAAATCATCAGGATCGAAAAAAAATTTGATTGAGCCATGTCCGTCCGCCCGTTAACCCGATAACTTGAGTAAATTTTGAGGTCTCTTGATGAAATTTGGTATGTTGGTTCCAGAGAACTCATCTCAGATCGCTATTTAAAATCAACGATATCGGACTATAACCACGCCCACTTTTTCGATATCGAAAATTTCGAAAAACCGAAAAAGTGCGATAATTCATTACCAAAGACGAATAAAGCGATAAAACTTGGTAGGTGAGTTGAACTTATGACGCAGAATAGAAAATTAGTAAAATTTGGACAATGGGCGTGGCACCGCCCACTTTTAAAAGAATGTAATTTAAAATTTTTGCAAGCTGTAATTTGGCAGTCGTTGAAGATATCATGATGAAATTTGGCAGGAACGTTACTCCTATTACTATATGTATGCTTAATAAAAATTAGCAAAATCGGAGAACGACCACGCCCACTTATAAAAATAAGTCAAATTTTAACAAAAAATTTAATATCTTTACAGTATATAAGTAAATTGTGTCAACATTCAACTCCAGTAATGATATGGTGCAACAAAATGCAAAAATAAAAGAAAATTTCAAAATGGACGTGGCTCTGCCCTTTTTCATTTAATTTGTCTAGGATACTTTTAATGCCATAAGTCGAACAAAAATTGACCAATCCTTGTGAAATTTGGTAGGGGCTTAGACTCTGGGACGGTAACTTATTTCTGTGAAAAAGGGCGAAATCGGTTGAAGCCACGCCCAGTTTTTATACACAGTCGACCGTCTGTCCTTCCGCTCGGCCGTTAACAAGATAACTTGAGCAAAAATCGATATATCTTTACTAAATTCAGTTCACGTATTCAACTGAACTCACATTGTATTGGTATAAAAAATGGCCGAAATCGGATTATGACCACGCCCACTTTTTCGATATCGAAAATTACGAAAAACGAAAAAAATGCCATAACTCTATACCAAATACGAAAAAAGGGATGAAACATGGTAAGGTAATTGGATTGTTTTATTGACGCGAAATATAACTTTAGAAAAAACTTTATAAAGTGGTTGTGACACCTACCATATTAAGAAGAATGAATTGAAAAAGTTCTGCAGGGCGAGATAAAAAACCCTTGAAGTCTTGGTAGGAATACTGTTCGTGGTATTATTTATATAAATAAATTAGCGGTATCCAACAGATGATGTTCTGGGTCACCCTGGTCCACATTTTGTCGATATCTGGAAAACGCCTTCATGTATACAACTACCACCACTCCCTTTTAAAAGCCTCACTAATACCTTTAATTTTGATACCCATATCGTACAAACACATTCTAGAGTCACCCCTGGTCCACCTTTATGGCGATACCTCGAAAAGACGTCCACCGATAGAACTAAGCTCCACACCCATTTAAAATATTCATTAACACCTTTCATTTGATACCCATATAGTACAAACATATTCCAGAGTCACCCCTGGTCCACCTTTATGGCGATATCTCGAAAAGCCGTCTACCTATAGAACTAAGGCCCCACGCCCTTTTAAAATACTCATCAACACCTTTCGTTTGATACCCATATTGTACAAACGCATTCTAGAGTCACCCCTGGTCCACCTTTATGGCGATAACTCGAAAAGGCGACCACCTATACAACCACCACCACTCCCATTTAAAACCCCCATTAATACCTTTAATTTGATACCCATATCGTACAAACACATTCCAGAGTCACCCCTGGTCCACCTTTATGGCGATATCTCGAAAAGGCGTCCACCTATAGAACTAAGCCCCACGCCCTTTTAAAATACTCATCAACACCTTTCGTTTGATACCCATATTGTACAAACACATTCTAGAGTCACCCCTGGTCCACCTTAATTACGATATCCCGAAACGGCGTCCACCTATAGAACTATGGTCCACTCCCTTTTAAAATACTCTTTAATACCTTCCATTTGATACCCATGTCATACAAACACATTCCAGGGTTACCCTGAGCTCATTTTCCTACATGGTGATTTTTCCTTATTTTGTCTCCATAGCTCTCAACTGAGTAGGTAATGTTCGGTTACACCCGTACTTAACGTTCCTTACTTGTTGAAAATAAAATTGTTGGTTAAAAATTTTATAATTTCTTAAATTTTAAAAATTTTTTAAATATGTATTATTATTTATTTGCACTAACTAGTGACTAAAGCGATCCATTAGTATATTAATTAAGGCTCCACAATAACTAATCACCGTCATCACTTTTGCTTTAGCTAAACTACCTTTATTTATCAAAATTAAGTAGCAAAGTAAAGCGCATATCAAAATCTAATTTATTTTACTGGTTTTGCTCGTTTCATAATTAACGTGCGGTGGTTTACGTTTTTTGTGTTAAAGATAAACAAAAATCAAATTCAAATTCAGCACCAATGATGATATTGATGATACAATCAATCAACTAACCTTGAAATTTTTTGTTTGCGTGCATGCCATCATCTCTGTTTAAGTTTATATATAGCTTGTGTGAGTTGTGTCTAGTTGTAAGCGATGTTCATTTCAGCGATTGTGATTCGGAATTTGCCAAACCCAGTTTTTGTTTAAAATATTTGCTTGTTTATGTAATATAAGTGTACCTTTTTTAATAAAAGTTTGGAAAAACAAAAATATTTTTAGATATTTAAATTCTCAAACACACACAAGTAAGGAAGGCTAAGTTCGGGTGTAACCGAATATTACATACTCAGCTGAGAGCTTTGGAGACAAATAAGGGAAAATCACCATGTAGGAAAATGAACCTAGGGTAACTCTGGAATGTGTTTATATGACATGGGTATCAAATGGAAGGTCTTAAAGAGTATATTAAAAGGGAGTGGGCCTCAGTTCTATAGGTGGACGTCTTTTCGAGATATCGCGATATAGGTGGACCAGGGGTGACTCTAGAATGTGTTTTGTACGATATGGGTATCAAACTAAAGGTATTATGGGGGTTTTAAAAAGGAGTGGGTCTTAGTTGTATATGTGAAGGCGTTTTCTAGATATCGACCAAAATGTGGACCAGGGTGACCCAGAACAACATCTGTCGGGTACCACTAATTTATTTATATATGTAATACCACAAACAGAATTCCTGCTATGATTCCAATGGCTTTCGATTTCGCCCTGCAGAACTTTTTCATTTTCTTCTACTTAATATGGTAGGTGTCACACCCATTTTACAAAGTTTTTTCTAAAGTTATATTTTGCGTCAATAAACCAATCCAATCATCCCTTTTTTCGTATTTGGTGTAGAATTATGGCATTTTTTTCATTTTTCGTAATTTTCGATATCGAAAAAGTGGGCGTGATCATAGTCGGATTTCGGGCATTTTTTATGCCAAGATAAAGTGTGCTTAGGTAAGTACGTAAACTAAGTTTAGTAAAGATGTATCTATTTTTGCTCAAGTTATCGTGTTAAGGACCGAGGGAAGAACAGACCGTCGACTGTGTATAAAAACTGGGCGTGCCTCAACCGCTTTTGCCCATTTTCATAGAAAACAGTTATCGTCATGCAGTCTATGCCCCTGTCAAATTTCAATAAGATTAGAAAATGTTTGTTCGACTTATGGCTTTAAAAGTATTCTAGACAAATTAAATTATAAAGCGCGGAGCCACGCCCATTTTGAAATTTGCCTTTATTTTTGTATTTTGTTGCACCATATCATTACTGGAGTTGAATGCTGACATAATTTACTTATATACTGTAAAGATATTAAATTTTTTGTTAAAATTTGATTTAAACATTTTTTTTTAAAAAGTGGGCGTGTTCTTCATTCGAATTTGCTAATTTTTATTTAGCATATATATGGTAATAGTAGTAGCGTTCCTGCTAAATTTCATCAGATATATATCTTCAACGAATGCCAAATTACAGCTTGCAAAACTTTTAAATTACCTTCTTTAAAAGTGGGCGGTGCCACGCCCATTGTCCAAAATTTTACTAATTTTCTATTCTGCGTTATAAGGTCAACCCACCTACCAAGTTTCATCGCCTTAGCGTCTTTGGTAATTAATTATCGCACTTTTTCGGTTTTCGAAATTTTCGATATCGAAAAAGTGGGCGTGGTTATAGTCCGATGTCGTTCATTTTAAATAGCGATCTGAGATGTCTGCCCAGGAGCCTACATATCAAATTTCATCAAGATACCTCAAAATTTACTCAGGTTATAGTGTTAACGGACAGACGGACGGACGGACGGGCGCACGTGGCTCAATCAAATTTTTTTGTTCGCTACTGATGATTTTGATATGTGGAAGTCTATATGTATCTTGATTTCTTTATACCTTTACAACCAACCGTTATCCAATCAAAGTTAATATACTCTGTGTGAAAAGCACGCTGAGTATAAAAAAAAATTATATCTATGGAATTAAATGTCTTTTGTCATAATATTAATGTAAATTGCCTCTGAACTCTTTGCTATTTGCCATACGCATTAGTATAATATCACAAAAGACTTAAGAAACGAACTCGAATTTTAACTTGTTATTTTTTTGCTCTTTTCGAAGCAGATTAATTGCGTGAGTGACTAACGTTGAAAATATTTTATTGACAGTTTGATTGATTTTTATTGTTGTTCAATTGCTCACTTATTATACTCTCTGTTTAACATTTGATGACTGTACTCTAATGGCTTAAGTAAAATATTCAAAGCTATTTGTGTGGAATGCAGAAATATTATAAAATAAATGTTGATAAAAGCAAATAATATTATGCTTCTTTTTTTATTACAGTAAAACAGCTCTTTATATGAATGAATAAAAAGCTTGTCTAACTATTTTATACGCACAAATACTTTTAAATTTTAAATTACTTACTCTTATGACTTCATCGTACAAATTATAAATGAATACAAATATATACATCAGCTAACACAAGATTGCAGTGGCAATTTGTATCAAACTTCATCTGATAAACAGTTTTCCTCTGAATACTTTAAGAAAAATATCCATGAATTTTATGACATATACTAAATAAACCTATCTCAAAAAAGTTTCAGAAAAATTTTGAAAACTGAAGTAAACAATTCCACTATTATACGTACACTCAGAAAGAAACACTTACCTAAACTGAGGAAAACAATTTCTAAAAAAAATTTATTTAAATTGAGAAAAAGTGCAATATAATGTAAACGTAGTTCTTATTGTGGTATATGTATCTTTTCGTTAAATAGAAGAAACATTTTCCTCAAATTTTTTCAATCAAGGATACTTGATTGAGAATATCTCACAATCTTTACATGTATGAGTTGGCTTAGTGAATAAGAATATACGACTTCAAACCCACGGCCTTCACAGTTACACAATTGAATTTTAAAAATTTTTAAATAATTTCTTCATTTTTAACCAAGGAAAAAAGCATCTCATTGTTTGAAAAATTTGCTTCGCAAAAGCAATCCATCAATTTTAGGAATTATTTTGATAATCTCTCTGCCAATTTTTTAAATAAAACTAATGGTTTTTGTTGTTGATTGGCGCAAGGGTGCTCAAATGACGGACGAGGCGATACATGTGTACGCAGATGGTTCCAAAATAGTGGAAGGAGTAGGGTCTGCGGTATACTGTGCTGATCCGGAAATAAACAGATCCTACAGGCTGCCGGATTACTGTAGCGTTTTCCAAGCGGAAATAGTAGCCGTAACCAAATCAGTAGAAACCCTGGAAGAAAATAGCCCAAGCTGCAATTGTGTTAACCTTTATATTGACAGACAAGCCGCAATTAAGGCAATAATCTCGCATAGCACAGCATCTAAATGCATGTTAGAGTGTAAGCAGTCCCTGGAGAGAATCGGGACATGGATAAGCATACATCTGTATTGGGTCCCAGGGCATATGGGAATAGATGGGAATGAAAAAGCGGATGAACTAGCTAAAAAGGGCGCATGCCTTGAAGCTTGCTCCGTAGATGTCCCAATTAGACTGGGCGAAATTAAGCGAAGGCGAGAGGTGCACATGATCGACCAAGTAGGAAAGGCGTGGGTTCAAGCGCGGGGCTGTAAAGTGTCAAAGATTATGTGCAGGTTTTACAACCTTAGACTAACAAAGTTGCTTCTATCATTAAAAAGAGAGGACTGTAAGCTCGTGACGGGTATTGTGACTGGACACTGCCTTCTGGCATCACATGCCTTCAAATTAGGCTTGGTCAGTGATAGCATATGTAGGAAGTGCGGGCTGGAGGAGGAAAGGATCGAGCACGTTCTTTGCTCTTGCCCTGCGCTTGCCAGGCTAAGATTCCAGCTATTAGGAGTGATACAGCTGTCAGATCTAGAAGCAGCAAGTGGCTTAAATCCTAGGAAGCTTATTTTATAACATAGGTCCTGGTGTTTGATAGGCCTTTTCAGTTTGGTCGTTAAAACAAACTTCTGGTAACACTACGGACTTATTCAGTCTATGTGAAGTCCTGACGGACCGGCCAGTTCATCCTAACCTAACCTAATGATTTTTGTCATATTTGACTGCAGGGGTATTTCATAGTGACGAATGAGAAATTTTCGACGCGACACAAATATTAAGTTTTGAAATTTTATCACATAAAATGGAAAGCCAGGCCCAAGTCGTGTTATACGATCCGTGATCCAAGTACACTTTTTAAAACGAAGTAGCTTTGATATGGTTTATTGGACTAGCGAAATAAATGAAATGGTAGCTGCCAATACTCATTAGGTACTTATTATAATTTTTATGAATTTTTGGACAGATTCATATTTAGTTGAGTGAAATTGCTTTTCGATACGTGATTGTATAACACGATTCGGGCACATATTTGATAGGAATCTAATGAACCTTAAAACTTCGGTGTATGGTTTTCACGCAGAGTTGCCATTTTTTAAGAGTGACAAGTAGGACTACAAAATCACCCGCTTATGTCAGTGATATAAAAGTTCTCAAATTGGTTCCATCGTACTTTTCAATGTGAAAGTAATCTCTTAATTGTACCTTAGAATAACTTTTATATTTATCAAAACTGAAGCTAATTCTAGCTTGTATCGGATGGAATTAGTTGTATTGTAAGCACATAATGTGTGAATAAATTTGAATAGCCTGCTTCGCTGTAAATTTTTTATTTTATTCGAAATCAGACCTGCTAGATTTAAATTTGCATCAGTAATCAATTAGTTAGATGCGTATTTTAATGGCCAATGACTGTTTCAATTGTTTTCCGAAAAAATCAATTTCTAATTGATTACGATTAGAAAAAAATAAAAAATAAATATGTTATACCCAAAATTAATATATCCACTATGTTGTACAGATTGTTTTGTACATGCAAGTACATTGGCGGTGTATAGGTACATACATACCCACCCACAAATAACCGTGTCATTTATACACGAATTAAACCTCTAAAGAAAGACCATGTTTTCTTGAAGGGGTTTTAAAATATCCGGCTTAAATTTTTATATACACTTTTATGAAAAATTCCAAATACATTTGTTTGCCTATCATACAGTATTTTTTCAACATGTTTGCATATTTTCCAAGAATATATATATATATATATATATGCTCAATATGTTGCATGTATCTACATATATGCCTCGATAAGCGCTTACGATTTACTATTAGAGCTTGCGATTCCTTCTCGAAAACAAGCGAGATCTTCGAGACCCGAGAAATCGAGAACTCGACTTCTCGCGAGATTTTCATGTCTCGAACTACTCGTAAATCTAGCGGGCTTCTCGACATTCTTACTTAATCGCTGTATGGACAGTAGCTATACACTTGGTTTTTTTTACTTGTGGCTTTTTTGTTGATAATATTGCTTCAATGTCGTTTAACTCAAAACATATTTATAATACGTATAATTATTTTTCAACGAGACATCAAGAACACGGCTTCTCTCGAGATTCTCGAAACTCGAATTATTCGTAATACTCGCGATCTTCTCGACTTTCAATTCAGTCGCTGCATTGCCAATTTTCTATACATTTCGGGGTTTTTACTTGTGGTTTAGCGGACATTTTGGTTTCTGCTCCAGAAGAAATCATAAGCTCTATATCAAACAGCCAATGAGTCGATTAAATTGAATGTCGAGAAGCTCGCGAGCCTTACGAATAATTCGGGATTCGAGAGTCTCGCGAGCCTTATGAGTAATTCGAGATTCGAGAATCTCGCGAGCTCTACGAGAAATTCGAGATTCGAGAATCTCGCGAGAAGGCGAGACTTGCGGGAAATCTCTTCCCGAACATGTTCGAGAAATAGTAAACTCTATTTACTATTATATCCTAAAATGTACTTGTATGTAGAAATTACCCTTTCTTTCAACAAAGAGGAAAAAGGATCAAAAAAAGTATAATCAAAAAAAGTTTTTCAATAATCTTAAAAAATCATAATTTTTTTTTGATTATTTTTTTAATCTATTGGAAAAATTAAAATAATGGCAACTAATCATTAAATGGTTTTTAAATAAAATAATCAATTGAACGGTAATCATTACCATTAGTAATCATTTTTTAACAGGTCTGTTCAAAATACATACTTTATAAAATATGATTTCCTAGAGAATAAGTACTTCCTCGGATTTTTTATGTTTTAAAAGACAATCTTTTAATTTCAGTTTCTTATTCGTGATGTATTTTTGGCGGATTAACCATATAATTGATTATGCCACATCACATCATGCTAGTTGACTAATCAATATATATTGAGTCATGATATTAGAATTTGTTTTATATGTTTTATAAATCCGAGTATTCTACAGAAAAATTTGTTTCTAAGTAACCCATATGTGCTAACTTCAACTACTTTACGACCTATCACATCAAAATGAGTCAAATTATATGTAGTCATATAACACTTGTAGTGCACTTAAACAGAAAAAACACTTACATTAATGAGGAAAACATTTCGTAAAAAAAATATAAAAACCTTTTAGATTGCAGAAAATTTAAATGAATTGAGTAAGAATTTCCAATATTTGTAGAAAACTTTTCATTCATTTGAGAGATAATTTTTCTTAAATTTTATCAATAAAAAAATTTTTTTTTAATATTTTTCACAATATTGTAACGAATATTAGCAACACTAAGTGATACTATCATCTCTAAGCCAACACTAAGCAGTGACTTGTATCAACAAGTCAATCATTATGTCTACACATATGTACGTACACGCAGCGAAAGAAAACGCACATGCATACATCTTATCTGAGATGCGCTCAAAAGTAGGCAATAATTTGTGCAAGTATCACTCACATATACATGCGCATATGAGAAGCTATTAACGTAGTTATAGCTGCTAATTTTATAGCTGGTAACTAATTACTAGAAATAGGACCGCCTAGAAATATGCCAACGAAACCATACAGTATAAAAGCAGCAACAGTTGAGGCGCGACAAGTCAGTTTGATTTAAGCAAGCTATCAGTTGCGAAGTATAAGTGGTATTCTGAAGCCCTTTAATAACAACAGTTTGGTGATTCGAACTTTAGTAGAAGGTTGCAAATAAGAGGAATTGCTCTAAATTATTTACAATATTTACATGTACGACAGAGCTCCAGTGGTTAGAGCAATTGACTATGAAGTTGAGAACTCGACTCAAAATCCACTGCCATAACAGTTGCATATTTAATTCTATTTTTAAATACACACTTATTTATTCCTTAAAAAAATTCTTAAATCTATAGAAAAAAAAATATATATTAATTTGATCACTTGCCTAGGTTGAGGAAAGAATTTCTATGTCGTAAGACCAATACCATTTTTTCTCTTTTTCATACCTATTTACCTCAATTTTGGGAATTTTTTCTCGAGTGTGGTAACATCATACCAAATCATTGTTAACTAACCAACATATGCAATTTTGGTGGCCTTTTGTTGGCGTTAAGCAACATTGATGTCAACTTTCTGGTGGTTAATTTATATACTTGTACCCAAGAAGAACTCTATACTTCATTCTGCTTATTGGGAGTAATATAATGATTCTGCATGACTTAGAAACAGCCGAAAATATGCGTACGTTATCTGAAAAATTGACACTAATCGCAACACAATGGAGTAAATTCTGCCACATAGACATGAATAAATTTAAACGCAACTATTCTAAAAAGCCTATGATCTTAAAGCACGTGGATATGCATATGATCTACTCATCGTTGTATAAGGCTGAATAATTTTATGAAATTTTTTTGCATGAATGAAATTAAAAATTGGAAAATTATTCTGATATTTGAACAATCATTTATCATCCATTCACTTAATTAAGTAAGAAGATCCACACATTTATTTCTATTTTATATAAATATTTAAAGCATGAAAACAGCTTATTTATCTGAACTTGCATTACACCTGCAAACATATACATCGATACCATATAAGCTTGCCTATATTTGAGACAAACAGCTGCGATGTAAGCACAAACACTTTATTGCAAAAAAAATAAGAAACTAAAGATTCGCTTCAAGGTCATCCACAGAGCATTCATTCATATAATAAGTGAAATCAACACGAAATATGAAAACAAATCTAAAAATCAGTGAAAAACAAATACAATGTAGCGCTACTGAAGCGCGTTAAAAGAAGAAGAAGATGTATTTATTATTGCTCTTAGACAATTTTACTAAACTGCAATGTCTATCTAGTAGTAGCATTATATTTATTAATGAACTTAGATAACATAGGCAATCATCTTCAAATAGTAAAAAATAACGACAAAAGCTTAAAATCATTATATTATTATAAGTTATGGGCTGCACCAATGAATTGCGTCAGTTCTAAGATTTTGCATTATACAAAGATTAAGCAATATGCCGAAGGGCGTATCGCTTCAGAAAAAGTAATTTATTATAAGCTATGCTATTCTTTTATTTATAAGTATTTATATTTTTTTCGTTATTCTTCTTAGTTGGCTAAGTTATATGCTGCGTTAATTCCTCCTCTTGTCAAGTATAAGCGGTTCGAATTGATGAAAATCGTTAAGAGCCGACATAATCGGAAACAAGTTTACAAATCGTTACATATCTGATAAAACCAAAGTCTATTCAACAAAATTTGATTGACAGTTGAATGTGAGTTGAAACAAACAGAATTAACCCATTGTGGTACAACTCTTACTAAGGTTTAATTTTAGTTTAATTCAAGGAATAACTGAAACGCCGTTTGAAATTATTTACTTTGTTAATAAAATTGATGATGATCAGGGGTAGGATTTTAAGGCATTTGCCTATATTGTCTGATTGGTCCTATCTGTAAATGAAATCAATAATTATTCGTTTGACATCTTTTTTATTAAAAATATAAATTTTTATTTTGCCTTTTTTTGTGACTTTTTTGATTTTATCGCCTTTTTCCGCCTTTTCGAGGTGCTTTGCCTTTTTATATTTACAATGCTTTGTCTTACAGACTATTTATATAAAATAGTTTTAATTTCAAGATTTTCAAGTGCAGAACATAGTATTATTTCAGGACGATTTTAAATTACTTAAAAGTTGGATTTTAGAACGTAGATTTATACCGATTTTCTCCTTTATAAATAAATGCCTTTTTTTAGCTTTTTTGAAATTCATTTTGCTTATTTGCAAATTTTGTTGCCTTTAAATCCTAACCCTGATGATAATATTACTCCTGGCAGTTCTTTACTTATACCTAAGAGTTTTATGCGAAAAACAGAGTCATTTTTAATGTGAATTCGATTACATTGATAATATTGATTTCTATCTGCCCAGCCTCTCCTTGTCTTAAGTTCGCAATTATCTTTAAATATTCAAGATAGTCAACCAGTTTACTTCTGTTAAATAAATACTGAATATTAAAAGAATTGTAGATCTCGCACATGGCTATTGGAAGACATTCCTTATCCAATAGCACATTCACTAATCAAAGTCTAAGAAGATTAGCAGTTTCAATAAATTTAACCGAAAACAAGTTGGTGTTAGAGGGATAAGTTCCACAGATAAGGTACCATATAGAAAATTGAACCACATTTATACTCGTTTTAAAGGTAACCCACATTCTTCTACCAACTATTAGATGAGACAATTTGGCTCTGATAAGTGCGTTCTTCGAACATAAGTTGACAAAAGAGGTTACCGATTATGTACGGATAGGATGAAGGCCTGCCTTTGATGCCCATCGGTTCTTCTGATGGAAAATCACTACAAAAATAAAAAGCTACAGAAAGTTTGTAAGATTGTCAAATTTTGTTTTCAAATGGGTTAAAATAATTTTCAAATTGATATTATAGTATTTTATATATTATAGTATTGTTCGTAAAAGGAAAAATGTCAAAGTCAATCACCCTTTTTTCAATACGCTTTGGATTAAACCGATGAGAATCTCAAAAAATACATTAATAACATTTATAGGACTCGTAGTTATTAAAATAAAAGTGGAGTGACTCACAAAAGCTAGATATAGTTGATAAAAATCTGTAAATAATTTCTAAATACTGAGAAATGATAGATGTCGTTATATATCTGCCGATGAAAATGGACACCAACGTGATTTAGCTAGGTGCCAATTTTCATAGCCTAAACGAACGAATAACATCCAATAAACATGATTAAAGAAAAGAAATATTGAAAAAAGTCCTTAACGACAACAAAATTCGACATAAAAAAACACAAGTCGATAAAAGCTATCGTATACACTTGATTTGAAAAATTCCTATATCTTAGATAAATTTCGTTAAAAACGACAATAATACCAAATCTATAAAAAAAATATCAAGCTGAAAAGAATCTGAAAAGGTTGTATAATTTAGAAAAACCTGTAAGGATTTGTAATTTTATTGTCCATTTTTAATGCTTTAAAGAATTTTTATGTGTACTACAATTTGTTCACTGTTCAACGAGTTTAAGAATTAGCATGCTTGTGTGGCTTTTCGTCGTTTTTTAATAAAAGGGAAAAACTCCTAAGCATTTTGTAACTGGACCTATGCAAACTAGTCTCAAAAACGTTTTCGAAAATATATTTGAGATTGCTTTTCACAGTTTTAGTAGCAAGATTTATAGAAATTTTTCCTAAAATATGGAATATAAAAAAAAACAAGTAAGGAAGGCTAAGTTCGAGTGTAACCGAACATTACATAGTCATTACAGCTTGCAAAACTTTTAAATTACCTTCTTTTAAAAGGGGGGCGGTGCCATGCCCATTGTCCAAAATTTTACTAATTTTCTATTTTGCGTCATAAGGTCAACCCACCTGCCAAATTTCATCGCTTTATCCGTCTTTGGTAACGAAGTATCGCACTTTTTCTGTTTTTCGAAATTTTCGATATCGAAAAAGTGGGCGTGGTTATAGTCCAATTTTCGTTCATTTTAAATAACTATCTGAGATGAGTGCCCAGAAACTTATATACCGAATTTCATTAAGATACCTTTAAACTTAGTCAAGTTATCACGTTTACGGACAGACGCACCGACATGGCTAAATTAATTTCTTTTTTCGCCCAGTACCTTTTTGATAGTTTAGTTAGTTTATGCCCTGACGGGGTACCGTTATGCGAACAAAATTAATATTATCTGATAGCTCTGCTCAGCTGATTATAAAAAAAATTCACTGACAAAATGGGGAAAGAACACTGCATGTATTGAAAAAATCAAGCAAACTGGAAAAGCAATTTTAATTACCACTTCTATGACAAATGTAGCGATACTCCTGTAATGATATTAACAGATATAACATTTTTGATTTATTAATTATGGACTATCAGCTTTTATTATTGGGCCGTTATTTAAATTAAATATAATGGGATAAGGGCTTAATTTGAATGAGACGAGCAAGCATGAATAATGAATGTCGACATTAATTAAGTTTGTTGCGCTAATACTTGTAGGATCAGCAATGCTACTTTTCACAATTTACATCAACATATGCATTGCATATACATTTTATATGTAATCAAACAAAACTAAATTTTTGTTAATCAAGTTTGCTTCTTAAGTCTATTGTTTCAGTCATGCCAAGCATGCTTTACGTAGGTGTGGCGGTCGGTCGGCTATGTATAAATTTTCATTAATTAAATATTTATAACTATTACCATTCTATAAATGTATTTATGTACATATGTATATCGGCATTTCGAGATTTTAATTAAAAAATTATATCTTTGAGCGTAAGTCCAAAACTTATTTGATTAATGTTACAGTATAATCTTGCATATGATCCATCAAGCAGGAAAGCCGTTTATAAATGCGCGGGGCGGTAAAATTCATTAGATCATGTGCAAATCCTACGATATTAGACTCACAAAGTGGCTCATATCTCTGAAGAGAGAAGACTTAAGGCTCACGATGGGCATACTGACTGTACACTGCCTTCTGGTGTTACATGCTATACAAGTCGTCAGTAACAGCAAGTGTAGGAAGTGTGAGCTGCAGGAAGAAACGGTTGAGCACGTTCTGTATTCATGTTCTGCGCTCGCCAGGTCAAGGCTCCAGCTATTAGGGGCGGCAGAGTTGCCAGATCTAGAGAAAACAATTAAGCTGGGTCCTAGAAAAGTGTTAGTATTTGCCAAGAGGACGGAATTATTCTATAACATATGTCCTGGCGCCTGATTTGGGTTCTTCCGTTTGGTCGTCATACAAGTTCTGGTAACACTATGGACACATTAAGTCTATGCGAGGTCTTTATTGACCGGCCAGGCCAACCTAACTTAACCTAATGAAGAGCAGGTCGAGGACCTCCCCACTATGGAAGAGCGATATTAAGGACAGTGGAACGCCTAAATGTTAGCTGATTACTGCTGGAGCGCTAAGAAGTGTGCTCCTGAATTAATTAATAAAAAAAAACATCTTAAAAAGAAAATTTAACGTGCAGTAATTGATAAAAATGAAGTTTATTTATTGAAAAAAAAATTATATTTTAATAGATACTTTACTCTATTACTATATATTTCAGAAACTAGAGCTGCTAGGAAAAAACGATTCCTACATTCGAAATTAGGGTAAAAAGTGCATTGACAATCATGCATAAAATACCATGCAACAGAACCTAGTGTGAATCAGTGTAATCGATAATTTTTCGACGATAACTCGATAAATTTTCGATAACAAATCTAAAAAATATCTATACTTTTAAATAACAAATGTTTAACTTTTCAATAAGTAATCAATAAATTTTCGATAATAAAGCGATAACTTCTTGATAACAAACCGATAACTCGTGGATGAAGAATCAGTAACATATTGATAACCTTTGCTTTCGATAGCCAATTTATAACACATCGCTAACAAACCGAAAACTCATCGATGGCAAACCGTTAACACCTCGATAACAAATTGATAACACACACCTTCCTATTTTAGTTGTGACTCCTTTTTTCGTTCGCTTCTTATTCCCTCCTCTTCTAATTTCCTTTCGTTTTCGACATTGCCATTATCGACATGATTATTATACTACATCGATCTTTCTACACAGCATTGGTTTATAGTGTACTTAAGTATTTATAACCAAAACCAATAAAATAACCAAAATAGCTAAAACAACACATTTTCTCATTATTATGCTCTTTTAATATATTTTTTTTAAGTGCTCTATAAAGCAAAATTTTTCAGGTATCTTTTATTTAATTTTAGGCAATAATATGACATGTGCTGCATTCTGTGCCAATTCACGTGCACGTTAATCAAAATCAAATGACATACTTATTCATTATTATGAATACGAGGGGATATGTGTATACAGTTGCGAACAGAAAAATAGCAGTGGAAACTTTTAGAATATTGCATCAGTTATATTTTTGTTTCATTTTCGTTAATTTAGAGCAAAAAATTAACGAATTGTGTTAACAATTCTGCAGACCAATCTCAAAAACATATGCAGAGAAATTTCGGTAAGATATGAAGTTAAATTTTTTAATAAGGGTTTTTTGAATTTTTCGGAATATGCAATTTTGTAGCCCAATAAATTTTATTCCAACAAAATATACGTTTTTGTCTCTACAAACTCGCATTGATTTTTGATTTTTTTTATAAGGATTTCTTTCTTTTTCTTTCATACAAAAGATAAACTGTGAGCCCTTCGTATGAAGGCAAATCTAAAACAGCTTTCGGGATAAAAATTCTCCAAAATTAATCAAAATTTTAAGAGAGATTGTACTTTGTCAGATTTGAATTTATTAGGCTGCAAAGGTGCATGATCAAATACATAATCAAATAAATTCTGAAAATTTTAAATTAAAAATATGATATAACCTTTGCCTTAATTAATCGAAAATAAGATATAAATAAAATATTGTAACAAATTTACTGAAAATCCTCTTATTTGCAACATTCTGCTAAGTTCGAATCACTAAACTGTTGAATAAATAACTCCAATATTTAATAATACAAAATGGCCTTTATTAAAGTACTTCACAATATATAACTCTACTATTGCTCGACAGATAGCGTGCTTAATCAACACTGATTCTCGCGCCCCTACTGTTGGTGCTTTTATACTCTGTTATTTCCTCGTTGCATCTTCTAGGCGCTTTCAGAATTTACTTAGTTACTGCCATATAATTATAACTATAGATGTAGGTGTATAGCTCTCATATAAGCGTGTATTTGTGAGCGCCAATTCCACAATTACAATTGCATACTTTTGGGAGTATCTCAGATAAGATATCTGCATGTGTTTGTTGCGTTGCTTCTCCGCTGCGTGTACGTACATATGTGTAGACATAATTATTGATTCGTTTATGTAGATACATAATGATTGATTTATGAATGTGCATAAAAGTCACTCTTAGCATCGGCTTAGAGATGGCATTACCCCTTAGTGTTGCTAATATTCGTAACAATATATATGATGCAACTAAAACTTGTAACTGCGATTTCCTTGTGCGCAGCTGTAGATATGAATATACCAGCATATAAAATTTGATTTCCAGCAGAGATCTTTATTTTTTTTCTAGTTTTGTTATGTATACTTTTTCTTCTTCTGCTATTCGTGACAACTTAGATATCTATGCTATATCAGTTAACTGTTTAAAAAAAGCAATTTACCAAAAAAGCATAGCTGGTGGAAATATCCAAAATAAAATAACATACGAATGTAAATAAATTCTATTTAGTTGCTAAGCGTAGATAAATGTGTGAGATGAGAGAAAAACACTAAAAACACTTAATGAGCAATTCTTTTATGAGGCTGCAGCAAATCGAAAAACAAATTGGCTGTTCTAACTTTCTAAAACAGGTTAATTTAACTTGCTCGCATATGAGAATAGATATGTATGAACATATGTATGTAAAAACAATAGCTTACAACCAAAGAGTGTGCAGCCTCATAATAATGTAACAGTCAGTATCAAAAACTATTTCAATAAAAAAATATTTTAATACATGGGTTAAATTAGTTTGAGTGGTAGGAGAACCACATAAAATATCGGTCAAGTCAGCTATAAATACCAAGCACATAGTTTTGAATAGGACTGACCTCGAACTTTGATAAATATACAGGAGATCAGAGTAAACCAGGCCCAAAAAACTTTCGCCTATTTCTAGAGAAAGCTGTAGAGACAAGCATAAAATGTCTCGATGACTGCATCTGAACATCTTCCGTGCAGCTGCAAGAGGAAGATTAGCCAGCATGTTGAGAGGTATTGCATGTAATACCAATGAGCAGTGGCCTGTCAGCACCACAATCACCAAGAAGAAATAAGCATTGGTGAACAGAATTATTTT
>JARSSU010045446.1:0-44042 GCA_029619165.1 Eurosta solidaginis | reverse complement strand
CAACATTCACTTGCATTTACAATTTCTTCATACAACGAATACAGTTCTTTTTGATTATGTGAATCTTCTTTACCATGTACCCATTAACTCATAGTTTTTGAATATTTCAAACCTTTTCTAATTTACAAAATTTTTTTAATTGCATACAACAATTACCGAGTGAATGAATAGTTTCAACTTCATTTTTGTATAAACAGTGCCTACAGCGTTAATTTAAAAATTTTTTCGAATTTTTTATAAAACAACTTTTACTGCTACGGAGGTAAGCATTTTCAATAAAGGTAATAAAGTTTCTGATGTCAGTTGTCAAATGTCAGATTTTGATTCCAATTTCAAAGATTTACGTTCTAATTACACTAAAGTTACCAAACGTGTTTTAAATAACCGATCTATCTCAGCGAAAAAGTCTATAGAATATGAAGATACTTTAATTAAAACCTAAAATGAAATTATAAAACAAGTAAATTCATATTTTGAAAATCGAGATAAGCCTAGTTCAATAATCGAAAGTTTGTCAAAGTGCAGAGAACAACTCACTAAATGTTTTCTTAAATTAACTGTAATATAAAAAAAAACCAAAGATATTTTTGAATTAATACAAGAAAGCGAATCAAGCTCTGATTTTGATAAGGAGGAAGAACTCACTGACGCACCGACACCTTCAGCTAACGAAGCTAGTATTATTAGAAAAAGTACCGTATCTCTTCTTGAGGATTTCGCTGGATTTACCAATTCAGTTAACATTAATAAATTAGAAACAATTAGCGAAGAGCAACCAAAAATGGCTACTGCAGAACAAAAGAAAACTTTCATTACTATGTGTGCCTCCATAATTAGAGAAAACTACAGCGACGATCCGCTTTCACTTGCGTCTTTATAGATAAAATAATTTTGATAGAAGATTTGATGGAAGAAAATTTTACAAACACTTTCATTTCGTTTATAAAATCTAAACTAGAAGGGAAATCGCGCGAGGCAATTCCAAATGAAATAACAACAATTCAACAGATAAAAGATGCGTTTAAAGGTAGAATAAAACCCGACAACTCGAAAGTTGTGGCAGGAAAAATTGCATCTTAAAAAGTTTTTAATAATAATCATACTGAATTCGCCAAACGTGTTGATGAACTTTCCGATGCTTTAGAATGATCATTAGTTATAGAAGTAATGACGCAGGGAAAAGCGCACGAGATGGCAGTCGAACAAACCGTCAACGTTTGTCGACTTAACACTCGCTCAGACCTAGTAAAATAAATTTTAGCGTCAACTAAATAATTTTGATAGAAGATTTGATGGAAGAAAATTTGACAAACACTTTCATTTCGTTTATAAAATCCAAACTAGAAGGGAAAGCGCGCAAGGCAATTCCAATGAAATAACAACAATTCAACAAATAAAAGATGCGTTAAAAGGTAGAATAAAACCCGCAACTCGAAAGTCGTGGCAGGAAAAATTGCATCTTTAAAAGTTTTTAATAATAATCATACTGAATTCGCCAAACGTGTTGATGAACTTTCCGATGCTTTAGAACGATCATTAGTTATAGAAGTAATGACGCAGGGAAAAGCGCACGAGATGGCAGTCGAACAAACCGTCAACGTTTGTCGACTTAACACTCGCTCAGACCTAGTAAAATAAATTTTAGCGTCAACTACGTTTACTGATTCTAAGGCAAGGTGCACACGAGGCTACGCGTCATAGACGCGTACAAGATATTTCATATAGCTACAACTTCTCTAGGCCTCAAGATCTGCACACGAAGCTACTTCGAGCGTCGCTACAAAAAGCAAACAATTATTAAAAAAATAAAATTTTTATTTCTTCAGCTATATCCGTCCCCGAAACCAAAGGAAAATAGGTATTAAACGTTGTTTGCATCCCCGTGCCTTTCTAAATTATGAAATGCAATTTTAAACCACTTCGGACTAGAGGAAATGGTGATTTCTAGTTTCCAACACTTTTTAGCCTTTTAAACGCTTCAACAATGTCTAACCAAGGTGTTGTGGTGTTTAATACTCTTTTTCGCTTTGGTAATATACCTTTAACGCACTTTTATTAACTAAGCAACATTTTTTAACTAATTACACAAATTTGCATACAAAAAAATGTTGTTCTTCCTTTTTTTCAAGCGTACGTACGCTCAGCGACCAACATTGCTGTACGCTTAGCTACACGAAAATTCATACTTTGTCGCTTTCATGCAGCTGACGCCTTGTATGCAGCTCTCCGTACAAATTTCGCCTGCAGCGTCTATGACGCGTAGCCTCGTGTGCACCTTGCCTAAGGATCTAGTTGCGAAAATGATCGTAGAACAAAATAACCAGGCAAGTGAAAGGCAGGTATTAGCGTTTCGATCGCGTTATAACAGACAAAATAGTAGTTTTCGAGGTAACTTCAGGTCAAGTCAGTATAATAGGAACAACCTTTCGAGGCACAACAACAATTTTATCAGAAACAACAATAAACATTATAGGCATAATAACAACAATACTTATGGCTCGCGAAGTAATGGTAATTTTCGTAATAACAATAGCAGGCCCGTAAACAGAAACAACAGCAATAACAACAGCAACAACAACAATCGACGTTCAAATACAACAAATAACGCTAGTGTTCGGACTTTAAACGCCAACGGCCCTCAGGAGCGAACACTGGGGGCCAGAATCTGAATTAAATAACGTTTTACAAAATAAATCAATTTATTGTCTAAATCTGAACTACTCAGATTTTATCGAATTGAATTGCAATGACTCTTATAAAACATGCACTTTCTTAGTAGATACACAGGCTGATATTTCATTTATAAAACTTTCAAGTTTAAAACAAAATATTTCTATAAATAAAAACAAACATAAATATAACGGGTGTTACGACAGATACAGTTTCAACTTTGGGTACCATTAAAACAGAACTTTTTTATTCAAATTTTTCAATTCCACATACTCTAAATATAGTAGATGACAAACTCAACATACCGTCAGATGGTATTTTAGGCAAAGACTTTTTGAAAAAATATAATTGCGTAATAGACTATGCAAATGAAAACATAACAACTGGCATTGGCAAAAATATTCATAAAATTTCAATTTCACATAATACAACCGATAATACCTTGGTAATTCCTCCTAGATACGAAGTTAATCGCTTATTTAAGCTGAAAAAATCTAAATATCCAGTTTTTATAGACGCACAGGAAATTTTTAGTGGTGTGTTCACCGCAAAGTGTATCGCTGACACTAACAATCCGATAATAAAAGTTTTAAGCGTCATCAATGAGGTAAAATACATTAGAAATCGTAACATAGTTACGGATGAAACCACCAACTATAACGTGTATAAACGATATTTCAAAAGATTCGAAAAGGTCAGAGGAATTAAAATCAATTTAGAAAAACAAATGCCAAATTATGCCAAACCAAAACTTCTCGATTTATGTCTAAAATATGATGACGTATTTGCACTAAAGACCGACCGTATGACGCTTAACAACTTTTATGAACAGAAACTACGATTAACAGATAAAAATCCTGTTTACATAAAAAAATACCGATTACCATATTGTCATTGCGAGGAAATCAACAGACAAGTTGATAATTTATTACAAAATAATCTTATAGAACACAGTTATTCTAACTATAATGGCCCATTGATACTTGTGCAAAAGAAAAACCCAAATGAACAGAAATCCTACCGCATGTGTGTCGGCTTTAGAGCCGTAAACAAAAAATTTATAGCAGATTTGTATTCAGGATTTCACCAAATCCCATTAAATAAAAGTTCTAGAGACATCACCTCATTCAGCACTGATCGTGGTGCTTTTCGATGGAAAGTTTTGCCATTCGGTTTAAACGAAGCTCTCAATTCATTCTCAAGAATGATTTCAATTTCCTTTTCGGGCATTTCTCCAAACAAACCTTTTATATGTCGTTGTCTTATAGTCATTGGATGTAGCGAAGCTCACCATCTTAAAAATTTAGAACAAGTCTTTCAAACATGCAAAAAATTTAATATGCGTCTAAATCCCGAAAAATGCAACTTCATGCGTTCAGAAGTCACTTTCCTAGGACACAATTGTTCTTCAAAAGGTCTACTTCCCGACTATTCCAAAATAATTGCGATAAAGAAATATCCGAAACCTTGTGATAAAGATGCAGTAAGACGATTCGTGGCATTCGCCAATGACTATCGAATGTTTATAACAAATTTTGCTTCAATAGCAGCACCTTTAAATAAACTTAGCAGGAAAAAAAAGGCATGTGATATAGCATTTGAAAAACTTCGAAAATCTTTAATTTCTCCTCAAATTCTCAAATACCCAGACAAGGAATTAATAATTACAGTCGACGCTTCAAAAATTGCTTGTGGTGCCATTTTAAGTAAAAATAAAGATGGCATTGAATTACCAATTTGCTTCGCGTCTAAATCATTTAATAATTCAGAACGAAAGAAATCAATAATTGAGTTAGAACTTTTGGCTATATTTTTTGAAATCAAACATTTCAGACCATACGTTTATGGCACACACTTTACCGTCAAGTCCGATTATCGTCCATTAGTTTACTTGTTCAATATGAAAGACCCCTCTTCAAAACTTCCACGTATTAGACTTGAACTATCAGAATACAACTTCACTATTGAATACATATAAGGTAAAACAAATGTAGGCCCAGATGCACTCTCTCGCATCACAATAGAAGAAATTAAAAATTCAGGAAAATCAATTTAGCGGTACAGATCTGTGATCTAGGCAAAACAAGAACAATTAACGCAACAACACATAGGCAAAGAAGAAAAAGTAAAGGAAAACATAAAATTACAAGTTTATGATAATTTTCCAAACACATTTTCAAAGAAAATACCGAGAGTAAAATCCCAAATAAATTATGATAAAAGTGATAAAATTACAAATTTTGAGATAAATGCGCATTTAAAACACACAAAAAATTACATTTAGATGAATTACTTTTGAAGCTCCAAAAAGAAGCTGGCAAGCGCAATATTAATATAATTTAATTGCAAAAAAACGATAATCTTTTTAAATATTTTTCGAAATCAGATCTGGAAACCACTGGGAATAAAATTGTAAAACATTTAGGAATTACCGACCCAATTTTAGGAGGATATTTCGGTAGCAAAAAATTCTATGCAAACTAAGAACCAAATACTATTAGAAAGGCATGACGCGCGATATAGCGAAATTTGTTAAAAACTGCGAAAAATGTCTTTTGAATAAGGTAAAGCCAAAAACAAAAGAAAATTTAGTGATAACCGAAACACCCTGTAAGCCCTTCGACATTGTTGTTATTGACACCATAGGGCCTCTACCACAATCCGATAATGGTAACAAGTTCGCTGCCACCATTATATGCGATCTCAGCAAATACTTAGTAACGATTGCGATACCTGATAAAAGTGCAAAAACAGTTGCATCAGCTATTTTTGAAAATTTCATACTAATATATGGCATTATGAAAACAATTAAAACTGATTTAGGTGCCGAATACAAAAATGAAATTTTTTCAGAGTTAACAAAATTATTAAAAATCGAACACAAATTTTCTACAGCGTACCATCATGAAACTCTCGGCAGAGTAAAGCGAAACCACCGAGTTTTCAATGAATATTTAAGATCTTATTTAAATCCCAATTTTTCTGATTGGGATGTTTACTTGAAATATTTCACTTTTCTTGATAACACAACAACAAACCCAGTATTAATAATAATAATAATAATAATAAAAAATGTCTTTGGCAAAGCAGCTAATTTACATGGACAACTATTCAAAAGAAGTTAAATTTCGTTTTCAAAAAACACACGCATTAGCAAAAAAGCCGCTACAGAACAAAAATTAAAAAATTAAACCGGATATAACAAAAGTTCACAACCAATATCTGTCAAGGTGTTTGACATGGTATTGCTTGAAAAAGAACCTCGCGACAAGCACAGTAATATCTATATTGGTCCTTATACCGTAATAGTTTTCGACGGTGTTAACGTCACGTTAATTGACGACGAAACGAAAAAGGAAAAAATAGTACATAAAAAAGAATAAGAAAAATTAATTAAATTCATTTTTAAATTCAAAGTTAATTTAAAGTTAGTTTCTATTGTTAAATTAGAAATACAATTTTTTTCTTCCAAATTTGAAAAAAAAACGAAAATGAAATCAAATAAATTTAAACAACCATTAAAACTTAAGAACTTAATTCATACATTAGAATTAAAGCAAAAAAAACATTTTTTTTTCTTAATTACAAAAAATAAATTTAAGTCCTACTTTAGAACTAGACTTTAGAATTTAATTCATAATTTAGATCTAAACATAGATGTAGATTTAAAGTAAAAAAACTGTTAAACTTTTTTAAGATAAATTACATCGCTTTTGGGACAGAAGAATTTGGTCAATTCTTCTTTTCCAAAGGGGGATGATGTAAGGTGACCCTTATGTTTAAGTGTTGCTTGAACATAAATGTAAAACAATGCTTATTAAACACACCTAACATTCACAATGAGGGTTACCTCACGAAATGTCAAAATGAATGAAGGCAGAGTTTTACGCGCATTCAACGAGAACATTTTATAAAACCAATTTTTATAGATAGAATAACTTTAAATTTATTAAATATAGACAATTCTATACAAATCTATTGAGTGATTAATTTGTTTCAATTAAATCGAATCGGTATACGATCATCGCTGGTTCTCGGAAAACACAATATTCAGTGAGTGTAAGTCAATGCAGACAATTGCACAATTTGAATAGGCAGGTCGTATTCTAGCCAGTACATGGCAAAAATCCATGTCCACCACAATGGGCATACAGATGACCACGATGGTCATCTTACAGATGTAATAGTTTCCGTCATCGTCTAAACCTTTCTTTGAAACTACATGAACAGGCGAGTTATACTATTATGCCACCTTTAAGTAGGGTCTCTATCGTTATTGACATGTATTAATGTATTTTGGCTACCCTGGTATCATCTTATTTTATTACATTATCACAAGAACCCATAATATTGTTTCTTGCTTAACACTGCCATACTACCATCTACATAGGTATAAGTACATACTTGTTAAGAAAATAAGATATGTTACATTGTTAACTCAAGATCAAAGTCGTGAAGTCAACTCAGTTGGCGACGAAGAAAAAAATAGAAAAAGGAACTTGTGCTTACAGTTAAAAATTCTTTTTTTTTGCCTCGATAATAAGGAGCAATGACAGAAAACGGTGCTGCATCCACAAATGGAGCAGGCTTTGTACTCAAAATTCCAGAATTCAACCCCAATACAGCAACGTGGAGAATCTGGAATGAAAAGCTGGAAATTCATTTCAAACAAGGCGATTCTCTTAAAATCCATATAACCTTTTGCACAATTTGTAGAATTGCTGGTATCGAAAACGTTCAAAAACCTGTGTTACATTTTGAACACACACTTCATGCCACCAATCATTATATTTAACGAGCGAAACATATATTACCTATCAACAAAAAATAGTGATGAATCAATATCTATGTGGTATGCTCGAGTAAAAAAGCTGGCATTCGAACTGCAAATTCGGTCAACATTTAGAAGCCTTTGTATTAGACAAACTCATCATGGGATTACCAGAAAAGATTTTTGAAAGATTATGCGAAGAAGATGAAAATCTAACCCTTGAAGTGGCTTTTAGGAAGACACTAATAATGGAATCGAAAATGTTCACAAAAAAAAACGTAATGCAGACCAGTCTAGCGTCAGCTATGTAAAAAGAGGCGCAAGCAAATTAAGAAAAGGCGGTGACATCAAATACTGATTGAAGAATAAAGATGTTGCATGCGCGAACTTCAGTGGAAAGCAGCGGAGCTTCACAAAATTCACTTCCACCACACCAAAACCTTAACACAATTATTAACATAATTTAAGCACACAAAATACACTGATTGGAGTTTTAGAGAGTAGAAATTAAATTCTTAGCATATTAGCTGATTAAAAAGTGTACGAACAGTTGTTAAATAATAAATACAGGCAGTGGTAGTTTAACAAATTCTGCTGTGGTAAGTGATGAATGTGACCTACTAGAATTTTGTGAAGCTCGATTCACACTATTTTTCGTCCCTGCAACATCTCTATCTTAAAATTATCTCTGGTGACACAAATGGTAGCAGCATGCTCCATGTACTTTAGTTCCACTGGCTCTCTTCCGGAAATGGCATAGCAAAAAGGCACTAAGACCTTGTCAGACCCCATATGTTAATTACAGTGGAGATAAAATTGAATTATGTGGTGAGTAGGATGCAGCAATTAAGTATCAAGGCACCACAAAAAGGGTTGTAGGTGTAGTTACAAATACAAAAAATCCACCGTTGCTTGGGCGAACATTTTTTGCGAAAATTTAATTTCGAGTTGTGTCAAGTAAATTCAATAGGGGTCAGTAAAAATTTGTCTCTAATAACTGACCAAATAAAAAACGAATATTCAAATCTCTTTAGTAATGGTTTAGGTCTTTATAGACTCAACAAAATATCGCTATCAGTGTGTGAAAATGCGAAACCAATTTTTCGCAAGCCGCGTCCAGTGCCACTGGCGTGGAAAGACAAAGTAGAGAAACAATTAAGAGATCTTATATCCAAAAATGTTTTAGAGCCTGTAGGTAATTCGGAGTGCGGAACTCCCTTAGTCCCTATTTTAAAACCAAATGGTGAACTACGTATATGCTGTGACTATAAAGTAACCATTAATGAATTTTTAACAGACTATATGTGGCAACTCCGCCACCGGCGTCAAACAACCCTGTTGCACAGCAACACTAAAAGCAACCGAACAATTCTACCGTGACCTGTCAAAAATAGAAGGAAGCAAACAATAATTCCAAGAACTGATTTTTAGCCACACGTCTGGCACTTTTTCACTTTTACAAATAAAATTTACTTTTGCATTAATATACAGAGTTTAATTGAATAAATAATACATTTAATATAAACGGCAACATATTAATTACACAAGAAATCAATAGAATACTTAATAATTGGTGACCCCGACGTGATTCCTTGTGATTGCCAGAAAAGTGAAAATTATCGAACCTCAATTTCGAACATCGCATGAAAAATTGCTACAATGCGTGTTGATCATTCGCCAGTTCGTGGTGAGTAAAACCAGATGGCTGCATCAACATCCCGAAGCCGCCTGAGCAACAAACGGAATTGCACGAGGCACCACCGCAACAAATGCAAGCAAATTTTGTGCCACCTGTTGCTCAAGTAAATAATCAGCAACAAGCAGTCAACAATATGATGGCTGGTAACTATCATAGTTACGTACCAGCTTATCAATACATCAATCCGCAACTAAATAATGATGCCAAATCATGGCAATTTCGCATCTTAGACTTCCTGAGTGTTGGACCAAATGATCCGGAAATATGGTTCATTCAGTATACATATTTGCACAGTATATAGATGCAACAGTAGTATCAGTCCGTCGTCGGTGCCCTGAAAGCCTGAGATATTGAAAATAAGTTTCTGACATCCTAAGGGTACTACCCAGTCAAGATAAGTGTAACCATTTAAACAGAAAACTTATAACTATAATTTACTTACTCAGTTGATCGCTAGTTGCATAAATTATTGACAGAACTCGAGCTTGCAAATCGGAATCCTAGCCAACTACTTAGAGAGATGCTGACCTTGCAGGCAAAAGAGCATCAGAAAAACTCATTCGCAGCAGATGGTTGGCACTACTGCCTGATATCGTATGACAAAATTCTTAAAGCCGTTCAGAACAACAGCACACTCGATGAACTAGCTGAAGCCGCCGACAGTGCTATCGAGAATCACACCAATTCTTATGTCATGTCAACAAGTGTCCAGAGCCAACCACATGCGGTACAGGCAATTCGCGGGCAGGTCAGAACGTACTCCAATCTGGAATCTAGAGGCTCCGTAGAGCGCAGGCTTAGAAATCTTGAAAAGGCTGTTGAAACAATGACAGCTTCGTTGGGTGAACTGTCTAGCAAACTCAACAAGAGCGGTGAAAGACGATCTAGGTCGATGAACGCGAACTCCAGGTGCTTCAGGTTACTGCTTTTACCACAGCCGGTTTGGTGAAAAGGCAAAGTCGTTGCTGCACTGCAGCTACAAGCCACCAGCCAGTCGGCGAAACTTAGTAAGCTGTTGTCAATAGCTAAAGGGGTTGGCGACAGCAAGGACAGTCATATCCCACCTATTAAAGAATATCGCCTACATATTTACGACAAACCTTTTCATCTCAAATTCCTTATTGACTCCGGGTCTGCAGTCTCAGTGCTTCTGAGAGCTCTTGTCAAGGAAGAGCTACACTCCACAGGATTCACACTCTATGCAGCGAATTCCACAGCCAATAAAACGTATGGTCATCAACCAGTCACACTCAATATTGGTCTCCGGCGAGAATTGACATGGCCCTGCATTATAGCCGACGTCAAATCTGCAATAATAGGGGCTGACTTTATTGGCGCATTTATTGGTCTTCTGATAGATCTCAAAAAACATGGACTGATTGACCCGCATACATCGCTTTCAACGACTGGAGAGCTTGTCGAGGCGATAGATATAACATACCAACCATGGATTCCACTGCGCATATCGACAACAAGTGCCGTGAACTTCTGCATGAATTCAGCGACATAACCAATCCTAGTGCCTCTGCAGCAACATATCAAAATACGGGTGTGGCACATCACATTGTAACAACGGGACCACCTGTGGTTGAACGAGTACGACGAATAACTGGTGAAAAACTTAAGGCAACTAGAGATGACATTAACCTCTTGCTTGAGCTGGATGTCATAAGGCCTTCCAGCAGCAAGTGTGCCAGCCCAATTCACATGGTACCCAAAAAACCTGGAGGATAGCGGAGATTTCCGGCGACTCAATTCGCAAACTTTCCCTGATCGGTATCCTGTGCCCGTTCCGGATGACATATTTCAACCACTCCATGGCAAAAAGATTTTCTCAACGATTGATCGTGTTGGCGCGTATCACCAGGTACCGATAGCACCGGATGACATTGAGAAGACAGCGGTCATAACTCCCTTTGGGCTGTTCAAGTTTCTGGGGATGCCTCCAGGACTACGTAACGCCACACAAACATTTCAACGTCACATGGACAATATTTTGAGAGGTATAGACTTTATTGTATGTTTCATTGATGAGAAGTAGCCTGGGAGACTCGAGAGGAGCACATCCAGCACCTAAAACAAATTTTTGTAATTCTGCGTGAAAATAATCTCACAATAAACCCGAGCAAATGCCAGTTTGCAAAGGAGGAAGTAATATACTTGGGCTTTGTGATCAATCAGTGGGGGTATCAGCCTCCAGTCGATCGTTGTCGAAGCAATTCTGGCATATTCAAAACCCGAGATTATTATGGATCTGCGGCGGTTTTTGGGAATGATAAATTATTACCGCAAATGCGTTCAAAATGCCTCTGAGCTTCAAGAACCGCTCAATGCATTCTTGAAAAGTGCTAAGAAGACAGACAAAAAGAAAGTACCTTGGACAAAAAAAGTTATGAGGTGAGTTTTGTCGAAGGCTGAGGTAGCACTCAGTCAATCCAGGGTCAAGTAGAGGTCCCAAAAACCACCACTTAATAAGAACACAGTTGTTATGTGTTAATGACGAATACACGCATGCACACACGGCTTGACGGGTAGTGAAGGCAGCAGCTTTCCGTGCAAAGATGGCGGGGGAGGGAGGCGAGCGGCGGCTAAAGGTCGTTGTAATAGCAGAGGGGTCGGTGCGGCGGTCGAACGGCGGACAGTATTAGCGGACAGATTGGTACAGCGGTATGCAGTGGCGGGATTAGCACGGCGGCTGGACGGCAGACAGTATTAGCGGACGGATGGATGTAGTGGTATGGACGCAGTGACGGTACCAGCGAGCTCGTTGGTCGGTGGTGAGGTAGCAGCGGCTAACGGTCGTCGTAGTAGCGGCGCACAGCGGTAGGATAGCAGGCGGCCAACGGTCGTCGGAGCAGCGGCGCAACGGCGCAACGGCGGTAGGATAGCTACGGCAACAACAGGGCGACGGAGCGCGTACCAGTGGCGTTGCCAAGGCGAGGTGGCGGTGCAAACGTTCTACTTGGTTACCTTTTCGGGGGGGTTACCAGTAGCGGCGGTTGCGGGTGGCTCCTTCCCGTGATGACGCTGTCCCAGTGGCGGCGGCGGGGGACCTGCACGAATGCAGGGCTGGACGCGGAGTTGTACCAACCGGAATTCCGAAGGCCGATCCATGGGCTGAGGGGGAGTGCGCATTACGGCACAGCGGTAGCCCCTTTAGCTGCTGGACCGGTCGACGGCCGGAGCCGGGCGGAGGGGAAAAGGGCCGCGTAGTCATAAGGCGGCGAGCCCCCCCCCCACTTAGCTGGGACACGGGCGAGAAAACCATAAAGGCGACAAACCGTTGTCCCGCAAGCAAGGGGTGACCAGTGCCATGGCGGCACCCCCTTTCCCTCTGTAGGTGGGATTGGCTCGTTCGCTGGACATCGCTCACCCCGTGGTTGCACACTAAGGTAAGGTGTCGGGGGCGGTGCACCGGCTCTGTACTTGCCGGTTCGTAGGCTGCGAGGAAAAAACGGGGCCCGAAGGCACCACGCTACGCAGCTGCCGAACCGGGTCGGCTGGAGCCTTAGCTGAGAGGAAGGGGCGGGGTAGCCCTAAGGAGGCGGGCCCCCCTTACTTAGCTGGGACATGGGCGAGAAAACCATAAAGGCGACAACGCGTTATCCCCGCAAGCAAGGGGTGACCAGTGCCAACGCAGCACCCCTTCAACTCAGCTAGTCAGGAGGAGTGACTGGGTTGCTTAATAAAGCAACCACATCCTCTGACTAACCTGCGAAGAATGTAGTGACAGCAGCAAATTAATTATCTTTTATACTGCTTCTGCTATGACGCGAGTGAGAAATGAACCGCCAATTGGGTACTTCAGTATGCCATTTACTGTGAGTTGGGGTACTGTGTGCATATTATTGTTAACGCCAAATGCTATTCGCATGCATTGGTATGTAGCTGCTGCTGTTGGCTACCAGTTAATGTACTATGTATGTATACTCTCAGGCGTAGGTGGAAAAGGATTAGAGTAAGGGTCTCAGGCGTAGGAGAAAAAGGGTTACGGTGGGGGTCATACTATTGTAACGCTACGTTACAGTCCCCCTCCCACTTCGGTTGACGGAAAGCTGCTGTGAGGAACAGGAGTATAACGCCAGGCCTGGCCTAGCGGTTGTATGTGTGCCGTGTGTATGCGTGTATCGTTTTATTAACATTTTTTTACCATAAAATATACAGAGTCATTCCACTTATACCTAACAAAGTTGATTCAGAAAAAAAATGTTTACATATCAAGTTTAATTACAATTTCATTGTTCTTAAAACTAACAGAATATTTAATTTTAAAATAATGCGAAATTCATGAATATTATATATAAGTTGCCATCCTTCTTCTTCTTCTTCCATCCTTGACATATTTGCGTTGTTCTCATCTACCTCGTGTTGTGATTGCATTATGGCCATTCGGTATTCGGTAATATATGGGCCGGAAAAAAAATGTGGTACCCTTTGTATTTTGACTCGGTTGACTGGCCACTGGTACTGCTCCCTCCATGTGCACCCGCTCTAACATCCCTTTATTTCGCCGAAGTTTATGTCTGCAGAAGATGCTATTGTGCCCTCTTTGCTGACTGCATTTACTGCAAATGTCATTTGTGGAGTCTCCTACTCCCATGTGCGGTGGTTGCTCAAGAACTATGATAACGCTTTTCCGCCGAACGGCTTCCCATTGTCAGTGGGGAAGGTTTCGGACAACCAAGTCGATATAGGACCTTTTCTTGTAGCGCTTTGAGCACGCTTGCCGTTGTTGCTTGGCGCGCCGGAATTAACTCCACTCACTTGTAGAATTTGTAAATCATGGCGAGGAGGTAAATGCTTCTTTGCTTGGAACGTGGTAGTAGTGGCACGAAGTTGGCGGTTACTATTTCCCACGGCTGCGGATATTGTATGGTTGCCAATAATCTCACTGGGCTCTTCTCTGTCGCCTTTTATTGTGTACAGTATGTCTCGTTCGGTGTTTTGTAACGGGCTGCGGGAGAGCGCATTGCATATCGCGTTCAGCGCTCCTTTTCGGTGCTCTTCGAAGTTATATTTTTGTATAGCCGGGTAACGGGCGTAGAAGCGTTGCTTCGGCGGTCGGCTATGCTTACGGGTGTTTGAATGTTCGGCTGCGGTAACTGGGGTGACGGTTTTGCTCAATAGCTTCTGGTGGTGCGCTGAAAAAGTTTCCTGCTCCGAATTTCGGCCATTGTTCGCGTGTTCCCAGGTGGTCATTGCACATAGTGTGTCTAACTCGGCTGAACATCCGGTCAAAATGACTTCTAACGGCTGGCCATCTAGCGTGAGGGTGATTCCCTTTTCCCGTAAAAAGTCCATTACTAAGATCCTCCGTTCTGCCAAGTTCGGGATGACGGATATCATTGTGTTAGTCGTTCGTCCTTGGTACGTAATCCTTGCTAGGTGGGAATTCGAACTATAGACACACGTCTGGTCTGCCATTTGGACGATTTGCCTGTTAAGACGTGGTTGTATGTTGTTACTCTCCAGGTGATTTCGTATTGACTCATCGACGTATGATAGCGTGGCGCCGGTGTCTACTAGCGCGCGCACGCTCATGCCCTCGATGGTTATCGGTATGTAGAGACGGCCATCTACTTGCATTTCGGCAGCGGGAACGCAGGCTGGTGGTTCCATAGACTTCTGTGGCCGCGCAAATAATGCTTGGTGGCTTCCTCTCAAATAACTTGACGGCATCCTGGATGTGTTGTTATTGGTGGATTGGTTGGTTGAAGGGCATAGGCAGTCCCTGGAGAGGATGTTTTCTTGTCCACACCTGGAGCAGAACATTCTCCAGTGGCCCCTGCATTGGAGCGGCGGTGTCCGCGTTCCTTGCAGCGCCAGCAGCACTCCTTACTATCGTACTCCGTTTGATAATGATACAGGCTGTGGATCGCCACTTTGGCCTGTTTCGCTTCCTCACTTTTTAGCAGCTCATATTCCTCCGTTATTTCCAGGAGCTCATCGATCGTCTTAAACTCGCTGCGCTTGAGGAAGAGGCGGTATTCAACGTGTAGGCCATCGTATATTCGTTCGATGTGGTTTTCCTTACACATTGTCGGGTGCTGACGGATAGTGTTTCTAATGCGAGGATGTAGTCTTTGGCTTTTTCACGGCCGTGTTGCTTGCGTTGTCGGATGGCCTCTTCCAAATGTCGAAGATAAAGCTTGGGCAGGAAAAAATGTTGCACCTCCGTTCGAAAATCGCTCCATTGGTTGATTTGTTGTTTACGGATGTAGTAAAATTGGAGTGCTTTGCCACGTAGAAGTTCCGGCAGTGTTGGGAGGAGCCGGTCGACGGGGATGCGGTAACATTCGGCAAGCTCCACTATCCTCTCCAGAAATTCGTGCGGCGACTCTTCACCCGAAAAATGCAAATCCCAGCGGCGAACCGGGTTCATCAACTCACTGTCGCTCATTTCGTCTCGCTTCGGTGGTGCGCGTTCTCTCTCATGCGCATGCGGTTGGGGACTATGAATCTGGATCGAAGGGCTCGGCTTTGTTGTTGGCTGGGGTAGCATAACGGATTTCCCCTCTTCTTCATTCACTTTCCTTTCCAGCTCCTTTAGCAGGTCTTCACTTGATTTTCTCGCGCGTTTCGCTCGTACGTAAATGCTCGGTTCGCGGCGTAGCTCGGCTACGGTTTGGCCTTCCACGGGGATTCGGTGTTCTTTACACTCGTCTATCAGCCTCTCCCTTTTCAGCAAGTAGATCCAATTGAGCGAGTCGGTGGTCAGCGTTGTACCTTCGGGGGCCGGTGTGTTTGTTGTTTCTGATGGTGTGTTCGTCGAACCCGCCCCGGCAGTGTTGGTGGTTGTTGTATTTGGTTTTCCACGTTCGTCTGCGGAAGAGGGTCCCTGCTCGGGCGCCATTTATGAGGTGGGTTTTGTCGAAGGCTGAGGTAGCACTCAGTCAATCCAGAGTCAAGTAGAGGTCCCACAAACCCCCACTTAATAAGAACACAGTTGTTATATGTTAATGACGAATACACGCACACACACACGGCTTGACGGGTAGTGAAGGCAGCAGCTTTCCGTGCAAAGATGACGGGGGAGGGAGGCGAGCGGCGGCTAAAGGTCGTTGTAACAGCAGAGGGGTCGATGCGGCGGTCGAACAGCGGACAGTATTAGCGGACAGATTGGTACAGCGGTATGCAGTGGCGGGATTAGCACGGCGGCTGGCCGGCAGACAGTATTAGCGGACGGATGGATGTAGTGGTATGGACGCAGTGACTGTAACAGCGAGCTCGTTGGTAGGTGGTGAGGTAGCAGCGGCTAACGGTCGTCGTAGTAGCGGCGCACGGCGGTAGGATAGCAGGCGGCCAACGGTCGTCGGAGCAGCTGCGCAACGGCGGTAGGATAGCTACGGCAACAACAGGGCGACGGAGCGCGTACCAGTGGCGTGGCCAAGGCGAGGTGGCGGTGCAAATGTTCTACTTGGTTACCTTTTCGGGGGGGTTACCAGTAGCGGCGGTTGCGGGTGGCGGCTTCCCGTGATGACGCTGTCCCAGTGGCGGCGGCGGGGGACCTTCGAGGAATGAATAAAAGAGTTATGCTTAATGCCGGTCCGCCAGCTGGACACCACCGCCTCCATGCCCGCACGAATGCAGGGCTCTACGCGGAGTTGTACCAACCGGAATTCCGAAGGCCGGTCCATGGGCTGAGGGGGAGTGCGCCTTACGGCACAACGGTAGCCCCTTTAGCTGCTGGACCGGTCGACGGCCGGAGCCGGGGCGGAGGGAGAAAAGGGCCGGGTAGTCATAAGGCGGCGAGCCTCCCTCCCCACTTAGCTGGGACACGGGCGAGAAAACCATAAAGGCGACAACCCGTTGTCCCGCAAGCAAGGGGTGACCAGTGCCGTGGCGGCACCCCCTTTCCCTCTGTAGATGGGATTGGCTCGTTCGCTGGACATCGCTCACCCCGTGGTTGCACACTAAGGTAAGGTTCCGGGGGCGGTGCACCGGCTCTGTACTTGCCGGTTCGTAGGCTGCGAGGAGAAACTGGGGCCCGAAGGCACCACGCTACGCAGCTGCCGAACCGGGTCGGCTGGAGCCTTAGCTGAGAGGAAGGGGCGGGGTAGCCCTAAGGAGGCCGGCCCCCCTTACTTAGCTGGGACATGGGCGAGAAAACCATAAAGGCGACAACCCGTTATCCCCGCAAGCAAGGGGTGACCAGTGCCAAGGCAGCACCCCTTCAACTCAGCTAGTCAGGAGGAGTGACTGGGTTGCTTAATAAAGCAACCACATCCTCTGACTAACCTGCAAGGAATGAAGTGACAACAGCAAATTCATTCTCTTTTATACTGCTTCTGCTATGATGCGAGTGAGAAATGAACCGCTAATTGGGTACTTCAGTTTGTCATTTACTGTGAGTTGGTGTACCTGTGCATATTATTGTTATCGCCAAATGATATTCGCATGCATTGGTATGTAGCTGCTGCTGTTGGCTCCCTGTTAATGTACTATGTATGTATACTCTCAGGCGTGGGTGAAAAACGATTAGAGTGGGGGTCTCAGGCGTAGGAGAAAAAGGGTTACAGTGGGGGTCATACCATTGTAACGCTACGTTACAAAGTCAGAGGAAGTTTGCGAAACTTGCAAGCAGAGCGTAGCTGCAGCTACTCGTACAGCATGTCTTTCGTCAACTGCTCCACTCTCGCTCACAACTTACGCATCCGATCCCGCCATAGGCGCATCTTTGGAACAGTTTGAATACGAATGTGGAAACCAGTGGGTTTTTCTCCAGGAAACTCAGTCTTACCGAGACCAAATACAGCACGTATGATAGGGAGCTGTTATCTATATTTGCAGCCATTAAGTTCTTTCGTCGCATATTGGAGGGCCGGAAGTTCATAGTCAAAACAGATCACAAGCCTCTCGTCTACGCTTTTGCTCAGAAGGCCAGCAAAGCCTCTCCACGTCAGCTCAATCAACTTGTTTTTATATCCCACTTTACTACGGAAATCATATACCTCAAGGGCGAAGAAAATACAGTGGCCGACGCTCTGCCGAGATACAACGCTATCAATATGCCAACTATTTTGAATGCTGAAAGGATTCAACAGGTTCAGCAAGATGATGAAGAGCTCCAGCAGCTGACTAGCAACAAAAATACCTCGCTAAAGCTCCAACGTTTATCTACCGGCGGTAAGTTTACCATATATTGCGACATATCATCGGGTGTGTTGATGCCTTTTATTACAAAAACTTGCGCCGAACAGCTTGTGACACTACTCATGGGTCATCTCATCCGAGCGGCCAAATCACAGCACGCACACTCAAACAAAAATATATTTGGCCGGGCATCAAAAAGAAAGCACTGAACTGGTCTCGCAACTGTGTATCTTGTCACTGCTCTAAAATCCAGCGTCACAATCGGCTAGCATCAAAAAACATTGATGTTCCAGATACACGATTTACCCATGTGCATCTCGATCTCATTGAGCTCCCAGTGGTTAATCAATTCAGGTACTGCCTTACTATAATTGACAGATTTTCTAGGTGGAAAGTTGCTGTTCCCTTAAAGGACATGACAGCTGCTTCCGTAAGTACTGCGTTTTATTCAAGCTGGATATCCCAGTTTGGTACACCCCTCGCCATTACTACAGATCAGGGTGCCCAATTTGAATCAGCTCTATTCACAGCTTTGACGAGAATGATCGGAGCTAATCGCATCAGGACAACACCCTATCACCCACAATCCAATGGCCTAATTTAAAGGTGGCATAGAACACTAAAGCAGCGCTGATATTCAACTATCATGCTCCATGGCCGAAAGTTTTGCCCACAGTTCTCCTTGGTCTTCGCGCATGCATTAAAGAAGATTTGAACGCCTCGCCCGCAGACTTGGTTTACGGCACTGCATTGCGCCTCCCTGGTGAGTTTTTCATCTCAGAAGAGACACCAGTGGGCCCCCATGTTTTTATTCAGAAGTTTCGAGCACACATCAGAAGTTTAAGGCCAACTCCAACAGCTCATCACACAAAATCTAAAATGTTCACTCTGAAAGATTTATACACCAGTTCGCATGTATTTCTCCGAATTTACGCAATCAAAAGGCCATTGGAACATCCCTACTCTGGGCCTCATGAAGGTCTAGAGCGCATAGATAACTACGTTTTCAAAATAAATGTTGATGGTGTTGAAAAAACAGTGTCAGTCAGCAGACTTGAACTAGCATATTTCGCCAAAGAAGATCAACAGCTTGACAGTCAGCTGAATCCTCTGCAAACTGCAAAGCCCAAAAATCAACAATAGTTTCAAACAGTCGACCAGACAGAGACATCGAGATTCCAATCTGTACTGATTATCACAGACAAGTTTTCATCTTCGCATACCAAACAACGCAAAGAGTTTCGTTCCCATCGCAACCTACGAAGGTCTCTAAGGGGGAGTGGTTGTGGCAACTCCGCCACTGGCGTCAAACAACCCTGTTGCACATCAACACCAAAAACAACCGAACAATTCTAACCTGACCTGTCAAAATAGAAGGAAGCAAACAATAATTCCTAGAACCTATTTTTAGCCACACGTCTGGCTCTTTTTCACTTTTACAAATTAATTAATATTATGTTTAGGCCACAGGCATAAATATATCTCGTAACATAATTTTCTTTACTCTATTTTCCTTTGTTCACTACCACCCACATATGCTTGTGATCACTAATACACACAAGCATCTGTGAGTGGTAGTACGTATGTATCTAGATTTTTACCGCTGTGAGCCCGCGGTACAGCAACTTTGTTGCCGGGAAACCCAACGAAGGAGCTGTATCGTGGGTTCATCGGCTCATGTGGCAAAGAGGCTCGATCTCTTTGAATCCAGCAGCCAGCAAAGGTACACGTAATCTCACGTTCACGTAAGTGCAAATTTTCAAAATTATTATTACATATATACCATTTTCCACAACATTTGTTAAACAATTTCTAACACTTGTTGTATTTCTATACGGTTATAAAACAAACCATTTGTAATTCCTTTTTATTAACACGAAACTTTTTTGGTGTTTTTATTTTCTCCCCTTTTTGCCTAAACACATATCTTTTGCAATTACGTGGGTGCGCGCCGTTGCCACCACGCTTTTGTTTCATGGTCCATCTTCGCCGAAATAAGAGAAACCAGATATTTACAATACAGTCCACTCCACTCCTTTAGAGAACATCGAAGAAGCAGTAAAATCGTGATATAATCAAGGCGAAACTTCAGCATTACATCAAGAAGCACGCTTTTGTACGTGGTATAGTATCAGCAATTTGCACACAACAACACTTTTGGTGATACCTTGGAAACATCCAACAACAATCTTTAAAACACATTCTATTACTCCGGATCAACAATTTGATAAAAGGTACGTGGTTTATAAATATTCCGTGCTAGGTAGGGTTTTCCTTTTCACTTTTTAATAAAAATTTCAAAAAATAAATTATAAATCGGTAGAAAGTGTTTCCCATTATTAAAACCGTGCAAGTGATTTTGTTGTGAAGTGAGGTCTTATTTGTGCAAAATAGAAAAAAAAAGCGCTTAACGCAGTTATTTAAAGTTTGTGCATCACGCCTTGTGACTATCCGAATAATCCCCCACCCGCGGTAAGATTTTCCGGACACAGCTCAAGGTAGCACAACACTGCTCTAAAAGGTTAACATAACCTCAACACCGCTTAGCGCCACCTTTCTACTTTCGCTTTTGCAAAATTTTCATTTTCAAAATATTCACCGAAATAAATTTTGATCTGTTAAGGTTATTTAAACAAAGAAATTAATCTAATTTGCGCGCACATTCAATTAAACAAATTTTTCCACATAAAAATCACTTGGGCTTATTTACACGGGCAATACGATCGCAATTTTATTTTGTTGCTGTAATACAAAGTACACTTATTTTAAACTGCACATATTGTTGTTGTTGTTTGGGTGGCCAATAGGCTTATTCCTTGTACAATTATTTAAAAAAAAATTGAAGAATTATTATTCTCACTTGCGGCAATACACAAATCAGTTTTTACTGATCTAATTTTTGTGATACAAAAGTTCACAGTCCTTGGTTAAATTACCAAAAAGTCCATAACAAGCGTTTCATATATTTTTATTTTCACTGACACAATTTTTGCACTAGCCATTACTTATTGGCTTAGACAAGTCATTAGCAAATCTGCATTAGCACATTCCTTAACAATTACGTGGGTGCGCGCCGTTGCCACCACGCATTTGTTCATTCCTTGAACGTATCCCACTTAGCACACAAGCCTCAATACAGTCCTTTTTTCACTTTAGCCATAACTAATCGGCTTACACAATTAATTGGTAAATTTGGGTATACATACGCTTACACCAAATCTTTTCACTTATCACGTTATCACTTACAAGTTTCGGTCCTTTGGCAACATTTTCACTCACTACACTCTGCAAAGGCAATTTCTTCTTAGTTTTTATAAATTTGTCGGTTTTCATTTTTATACACAATGGAGACCTATACACGCCAAGCAGATGCAGTGACGGAGTATGAAAATGACTTCCACGATATGTCACCTTCGCAACACAGTAAACACTCCCTAATATACCAAAGGGATGAGTTAAAAACTCTGTGGGAAGCTACGAAGATGACATACGAAAAGCTCGTAGGTTCATCAGAGCTTGAGTCAAAGGACCTATCAGCTATCAAAAAGAAGCATAAAATGTGCTATTTCAGCTTTCTAAAGTGTCAGGCGGCAATAGCTGAGCTTTTGGAAGAATTTGAAAAGAAAGAGAAAAAAGTAGAAGTCTCAGATAATATGGAATATCATGTGCGCCTGCCAGCGTGTGATACGGATATTTTCAAGGGAGACTATATTTCATGGCCGTCCTTTAGGGACATGTTCACTGCCATATATATTAATAATAGTAAACTCCATGCAGTACAAAAGCTATACTATTTAAGGCAAAAAACCCAAGGGGAGGCCAAAGAAATAGTGGAACGGTGTTCCTTAACGACAGACGGTTTCGATACAGCGTGAAAAATTTATGTACGATACGAAAACAAACGTATTTGGTCAATGCCCAATTAAAAATTCTTTTTAGTTTAAAAGCAGTTGAGAGTGAATGCGGTAGCTCCATTAAAAAACTGCAACGTGAAATAAACAATTGTATCTCAGCGCTTCAATGTCACAAGATTGACATATCAAAACTGGGATGCAATTCTAACGTATTTGTGCTCCACAAAACTGCCAGAAACCACACTGGCTCTATGGGAACAAACCATAGAAAATAAAACAGAAATTTCAAAATGGGCAGACATGGATAAATTCTTATCCAGCAGATTCCAAACGTTGGAAACTGTCGTAGATATAAGAGGGGATACGGTTTTCAAAACCCTCTAAGCCACAAGCTTCTCGTTCCTCGGCAGATACATCGTCGAAACGATTGGGGTCGTATCAGGCTAGGTAGCCAAACCTACGTGAAGATGTGCAAAAGTTCTGCACATCGAATCGCAAAATGCGAAAAAATTTCTGCGCTTAACGCCAAATAAACGGTTTGAGCACATTAAAAGCATTCGCGGATGCTTAAACTGCCTTCGGCTGGACATACTGTCACAAAGTGTACCAGTCAAGTGAACTGTGCCACATGTCATTTAAGACACAATACGCTGCTCACATCCGAATCAGCCCAAAACCACAAATTCGGTAGATACGACGGAGCATCAAGTCAAGAGATGCTCAAACGCATCGCAATGCTGAAAAAAGAAAACAGTTCCGATTAATAATGTGAACTCATGTTTCGCAAATACAAGTAAAGGAGTGCTATTAGGGACAGCACAGGTAAATATTCATTAATGGTGTTGACTATTCGGCGAGAGCCCTAATAGACTCGGGATCTGAATGCTCATTCATAACCGAGAAACTCAAGCGCAGAATAAATCTGCCAACTAAACGCATGCATGCCCAAGTTTCGGGCATCAATAATACAATGTCTGCACAAGTAAAAGAAGCGTGCAACATACAACTGCGGTCACCAACCGACCATTAATCGAGATCAATACGATCATGCTGGTTTTACCACAATTGACAGGGAATCTTCCAACTTGCCAAATAAACGCAATGACTAGGCAAGCATTCCCTGACTTAGTACTGGCTGACAAACGATTCTTTGTCAATGAGCCAGTCGATCTAATTCTGGGCGGAGACATATACCCCCAAATTATGTTAGGCGGCATTAGGAAAGATATGCTAAACACATTAATAGCACAGGAAACGGTGTTCGGCTGGATTTTGACAGGCCGGACAGATGCGGTTGATACAAATAAGACCCTAGTTTCATATTTTAACGAGGTCACTTTAGACAAACAACTGGCGGCTTTCTGGGAGATAGAGGAAATTCCAAAGAAGAGGAGCATCAATAACGATGACACTTACTGCGAGGAGCTATACAAATCCACAACAGTTCGGAACAACGATGGCAAATACGTAGTCTCCTTACCCTTTAGGAAAGAGTTTAACTTAGGCCCCTCATTAAGAAGTGCGTGTTCTCAATTCTATCGCAACGAGACACGACTTGCGAAAAACCCAGTCCTTCAAACGGAATACAATAGAGTTGTATCCGAATATGAAACCTTAGGGCACATGACACAAATAGGCAATATTTCGCCAGACTCAAATGATTGTTACTTCCTACCTCACCATGCTGTCATAAAGGAGGGAAGTACAACGACAAAAGTCAGAGTCGTATTTAATGCATCTTGTCCTACCACTAATGGCAAAAAGATGATGCCTTATATCCAGGTCCGATTCTTCAATCCGACCTGACAATCCTTATACTACGTTTGCGGCTGTTCAAATACGTATTTAACAGCGACATAGAGAAAATGTACCGCCAAATATGGGTTAATGAAAATCAAATCAAATTCCAGCGAATCGTATTTCGCAACTGCCCCAAGGATCCAATTAACATTTACGAATTGAAAACGGTAACCTTTGGGGTTAATTGTGCTCCGTATCTTGCGATTCGGACGCTGCACCAACTAGCTGATGACGTGGAGACATCGCATCCAATGGCAGCAGATATCCTGCGAAATTGCATGTACGTTGATGACGTACTCGCGGTGGACACAGCATCGAAATTGCAATCAAGGCAAGGGACGAAATATCATCGGCATTGCAATCGGCAGGTTTCCCATTGCGAAAATGGACGTCCAACTGCAAGAAAATTCTACAGGGTATACCGAAGCAACACTTATTAAGCGAGGATTTTCTTGAGTTTGAAGACACCAGCATGGTAAAAGCACTCGGTATCAGGTGGAACGCCCATTTCGACTACTTCTACTTCACAGCGAAACCCTTTGATAATAACCATGCCGTAACAAAAAGGTCAATACTTTCTGCGATCGCAAAACTTTTCGACCCTCTTGGCTGGCTGGCACCAGTCAAATATTAGCCAAGATAATAATGCAAAATATTTGGTTGGAAGGGACAGGCTGGGATGAAAATGTGTCTGAAACTACTTTACATCGGTGGCAATCATTCATGACTGACTACGAAAAGATCAACGATATACGCATACCGCGATGGGTTCACTACACATTGAAGGACAATATCGAAATACATGGATTCAGCGATGCTTCGGAAAAAGCATATGCCGCCACTGTTTTCCTGAGGGTACAAACAAAGGATCAAGTCTTCACCAACCTGTTGATGGCCAAGACGAGAGTAGCCCCGGTCAAAACCATATCCTTGCCTCGACTCGAACTCTGCGGTGCAGTTCTACTAGCAGAAATAATCGAATCTGTGGTCGAAAATATGAAACTTTCGAACATTAAAGTAACGCTTTGGACAGATTCAACTATAGTGCTGGCATGGATCCGAAAACCACCATGTTCGTGGTCAACGTTCGTGGCACATCGAATAACTAAAATCATCGACAAAGTAGGAGACAAAGTATGGCGGTACGTAGACTCCGCGTCAAATCCTGCATATTTGGCGAGCAGAGGCCTCTACGCTTCGGACCTAATCAACAATTCTTTGTGGTGGCAGGGACCTTCTTGGTTACAAGAAGACAACGAAAATTGGCCAACACAAGAAGAAGATTATAATACGAATATGGAGGAAAAGAGGGTGAAGTTCATGCAACATCGGTCGAAAATAATTTTGATATTCTGGAGAGGTTTTCCGATTTACCAAGGGCTTTGCGGGTTATATCCTATATTCTTCGGTTTTTCCAGAATTCGCACCCAACAACTAAAGCCTCCTTTAAAAGGGATTCTCATTCGATAGCTCCTGACGAAATAGAAAAAAAACAACACGAAGATTGATAACAATATGCCAAAGGCAACATTATCAAGAAGAGTACGCAAATTTGAAGTCAGGAAAACTAATAAATGGGAAGAGTGAGATTTTACCCCTAGATCCATATATAGATGAAGAAGGCATCATTCGAACTGGGGGCGGGCTAGGGCATCCAAAGACATGTCCCATAGCGAAAGTCATCCCATTATCCTTCCTTACACTTGCAGGTTATCCAGACTTATAGTTCAATCCTCTCATAAGACTACTCTGCATGGAGGGAACCAGCTGATGCTACGTCCATATCCGCACTCAGTACTGGATCCCACGCGTAAAATCATGATAGGTCTGTTATCCACAACTGTAAGGTCTGTACTATTTACAGGAAGCGGACACAAACGCAACTTATGGGGATCCTTCCGAAAGAGCGCACCACCTTTACCCGGGCCTTCACCAACACTGGGGTAGATTTCGCGGGACCATTCGATATAAAATCCTACCAAGGGAGGGGATGCCGAATTTCAAAAGGATATGTTTGTCTGTTGGTCTGCTTTTCGACGAAAGCCATCCATCTAGAAGCGACAAACGACCTTAGTACCGGGTCCTTCCTAGCTGCCTTCGCCAGATTTGTATCTAGACGAGGCTGTCCGAAAAACGTTTACTCCGACAATGGTACTAACTTTGTCGGAGCTTCGCGATCTTTAAGATCCGAGTTTAAATCATTTCTGCGTGAAGCAAGGGACGGAACATTGAATAAATATAGCCAGTCACATTTTAGAATGGCATTTTATACCGCCAAGCGCTCCTCACATGGGAGGTTTGTGGGAAGCGGGGGTAAAAAGTTTTAAGACCCATTTTAAAAAGATCGCGTTCGATCATAAATATACTTTTGAGGAGTTTACTACCCTCTTATATCGAATTGAGGCCTGCCTCAACTCTAGGCCCCTGAGTCCCTCATCCAACGACCCTTCCAACCTGGAGCCGCTTACTCCAGGCCACTTTCTCGTAGGCGGGCATCTTTTAGCTCCACCTGAACTCGATTGTAGTGAAAATCCCTGCCTCAATCGTCAATCGATGGTAAAAGATGAAAGCCCTTCATCAAACATTCTTTCAAAAGATGGAAATCGGAATATCTCACCGAAATCCAGAAACGGTATAAATGGAAACATCCACAATCCAACTTAAAACCCGGCACCTAGTCGTCATAAAAGAGGATAACCTACAACCAAACGATTGGAGAATGGGTGAGAATCGTCAACACACACCCAGGTTCCGATAACCGTGTACGTGTTGTTGACGTACAATACAATTAAAGGACAAATTACGAGACCAATCGCGAAATTGGTACTACTTCCCGCACAATGACAAGGAAATGAACTTTAATAGTCATATCCTCCATCCCAAATAACCCAGCTAAAAAAGATTAAAGCGCGTCGATACCAAACACTAGAGAAGGCGGCAAAAGAACGTCACCTCCACGGCCCTTGGTGACTCGCTTCTAACTCAATTTTCGCAAGTGACACATAATCAAAATTTGCAATAAATTTAATAGGCACACAGGCGATACTTTTCTGTAACTTCCGTCGAAAAGTTACTTATATATATTTCAAGTCAAAACGCATATATACCATTGAACTTCTGCTCAGATCATGGAATAAAAGGGAAGGTAGTACCACTCAAAGTTTTTTTTTCTCTACATGGAATTGAAATGGGTGAAGATGAAGGTAACTTCAACGTTTATAAAGGGGTTTGCCGGAAGTAGAAGTTTTCCAAACCAAGTGGTGTCCACATAACAAGCGCATCATCCAGCGGACGTATTGGCTCTAAATAACGCCGATTATGAGCAATGTGGCGTAGGAAACGGTGAAAATCTCTTTGCCACCATCACAACGCATACTTAACACCAAAAAACTGGATATTAATTCATCATTACATAATTCTTCAGGTTGTGCTGTATTGCCTAGAAAGCGTTGACAAAGTATCTTTAATAAAATTTAATTATAAAACATCACAAATATCTTCATGTTCTTCAAAACCCGTACCTGATATATTTTTCTTGCAAGTCATAAAGAGATGATAACCGTCTGTGGATCATTCCACTTTGCTGACTTGCAATGGATTATGATGAATGCAATCAACAGACAACCGCAATTAAATTGCAACAATTGTTTTTACAGATTCTTTCGATGTCTCGTAGAGTGTGCGGAGCGATAGCAAACGTAAAACGTGGCCATTAAAAATTTGCAGCACAAACCATTTTTCCAAAAGCTTTAAACAATTTCGTACTGGATCAGTTGAGACGCTTACGGCATAAAACGCGCCCTCCATAGAGGTTAATTTTTCCTTTAGGTTTAATTTTAAGTATAGCGTGACTTCATCGACGTGACAACCTTGGCATTTTTCTTTCTCTCTATCTTCGTATTCGAAATGTAAAACTGCAGTAGGCACGAAATCCACTTCTAAAAGCGGTTTATCCACAGGCGGCACATATGGCACATATTTCCATAGTATAGTAAACAAATCAAATTTGGCATTTTCATTATGCAAGAATTTATGCACAAAATCGGCTTTCGTTTGAACACTACCATATATTTTTTACATATTTGCTCGATCTACTTCACTCTTTATTTTTTCTTTTTTCTCTAAGCAATAACCATCAAGATTCGTGATTTCGCATTATCGTTAAAAATTAAACTAATGTACACTCATCACATGGATCACTGTTTTAGTCAGTTAAATTTAATTAAACTCCTTCTGACCAACAACTTAACGTCCATGCGAATAGTACGTTACCATGTACCAAGCATGCGAAGTAAAATATATCGATATTGATTTTGACAGCTACTTGTAAATTATTTAAAGGTTCCATGCGTTGTACAGGGCCATGAGTGCCAAGCGATAGTGTAGCTTCGGTACTCTTGTTGGGCGGCAAAGGTGCCACTTGCATAGGTGCCCCGGGTATTAAGCCAAAGCTATTTTTATTTAGTTGTATGGCAAAGCCACTCATAGGTTGCATCGCTTTATTGGTCAGAGTCGTATCCATAAATATTTCACCATTGCGACGCGAAAATGTACCTTGTATTTCGAGACCTTTACCCTTCTCGGCAGGTAACCAACAAATTTTCGGTATTTGAACACCCACGGTGAGGGCAGCTCCTGATATACCGAATATGTCACCAAGTAAACTAGTGTCACGTCCTGCTGCTGGTTCTGTGGGTCCACCTCCAAGCAAGATATCCAAACCACCGCCTAGTAAATCGACATTGCTGGTTGTTTGCACTGCTGCCGGCATGGCAGGCGCGTTAATGTCCATTGATAATAAGTCGCCAATCAGCGACACTTGATTGGGTGTTACCATTCACCACCCGTCTCGGCTTCTGAATTACCTGCAGCAGGTGCACGATTTGGAAGTGATTTGCGCACGCCAGAACCACGCCCTTCAACAAATGCTGTTGGTGGCTTATGATAAACACTTGCCAGGGAACTAGTATGACAAATTAGCTCATCCAATAGTGTAGGCTCTAACAAATCAGTTCCTTCTGATATAAAAGGCTTATCAGCCAAAACAACTTCCTTGCTGCAGCGGGGTCAGTGGACAACAATCGCCAATAGATAAAACCACGATCACGCAAATCAGAATTATCTGAATCTTGCGTAGCTAAAGAAAGTACATGTTGCACAAGCTCTTGTGTTTCAGATGGGCGTTTTAAGAATAATTTAACCACAGCGGTCAACAATTGCAATTGCCCTTGAGCGCTTTCATCTTGGAAGCCTTCCAAAAAGCTATCGAGTAATTCATCAGCATTATCAATACTCTCAGCATATTCCCCAATAAACCAAACCATGGAGGCACATGTCTCAGGCTTATCGAGTGTATCAAGATTCTCACAAAGTGTGCTAATAATGCTTCCATATTTATTCGAGTACGTGCGGAAAATGTCTTTAATTACAACAATTGCCTCTTGAACAACATAATTTACTTTGGTTTGAATCAAATCGAGAAGTGTAGAAACGCAGCGTTCGGCTGATGGTTCAACCTTTATAGCACAACGCCCAATGGCGCGTACAGCCTTGCGCACAAAATTTACATCAGCCTCAGTGGCATATTCTTTTAATTCATTTAAAACTTTTGCAATGCTAGTTTGAATGGCCAAACATATCATAATGTCGAGCTTTTCTAACTTTACATAAATTGGATCATTATACTTAACAAAGAACACTTTCACCTCATGCCTAAGAATGTCTGGGTGCTTTGCACAATTAAATTTATGTTACGCAGTGCCACATATTGAACCTCCGGCTCTGAGGAGAGTAGTGTAACTAATGGTGGCGCCAACTTCTTAGTGAGTGTGACACAGAAATCGCTATCACTTGAAAGCTTTTCTAATAATTTCATGAGCACTTTAACAGCGCTCAATACAAATGCTGCATTAGCGTGTGCTAAGCGTGGTGTTATACGTTCGCAAATCGATTGAGCTTCGCGCTCATCTTTAGGACTATAATTAGCCAATGAATCAAGAATGAATACTTGTCCCCATTCGGTGCATTCTTTATGCGCAGTAAGCAATTTGTTAATAGTAACTGAGTTCATTTCAACAAGGGGTTGACCCGACTGACTGGCTTCGTTAATTTCACTCAGTGCAACAACAGCGTTGGCCACCACCATGGGATTCGAATCGGAGAGTAAATCTTTTAATTGATATAAAAAGCCTTGATCTTCGACCATTGATGATGAGATGTCATAAAGTTTAGCAACACAAACCGCGGCTGTTTTACGTACATAGGGATCCTCATCCTTTAAGCACTTTCGTAGTGGCTCGCATAAATATTCGGTTATATTATCAACGCGTATACATCCCATCGTACGTACAGCCAAAGCACGGATAAGGGGATTGGAGTCTTCGCAGTCCTTCACAAATGCATTAACTGCCATAATTGCCATATCTGGTTGCGATTTAGCGTAATTCATTAAATAAAAATAAACCAATTCTTAAGCTCCAAATTATCCGTTTGCATACAGCTGACATCAGGAAATCGCGTAAAATTCGCTTCCCAGCTTTAAGAAAAACCATGGAAAGAAAACCTGAAAATAAAAATACAAAATTAGTTAATAAAAAGCCAGATTACGCAGTTTAGTATCTATACTCACCGCGTGTTTTATATCAATGACATTTTTTTTCATTCAGGAAATGGAAAAGCGTAGCAGATGTCAAAATCTCTACATTTAATTTCTGACTGTCAATGATTATTGCAATACAAAGTTAGGCCTCATGCACAAGCATCTCGCGCACTACATGTCACGCACTACATGCCGTACTACACGTCACGCACTACATGCCGCACGACATATCGCGCACAACATGCTACGTGTCGCGTACTAAATATCGCGATCAATCATTCATTTGGACGAAATTTAAAATACTGAATTCCACGAATCTCGACATTATCGACAATCCACGTCGTAAATAATGTTGAATGGTGGAAGTGCAACAGGTATTACACTTTTCAGCCAGGTGGCGAACCGTTCCGTGTGGTGTGAGGCCACTTGTTGTGAAATCAAAGTTCACCACAAATCTAAAATAATCTTTAGAAATACGTCGGCGACATCTACCGCACCAGCCACATCGCATGGATGCGTGCTCAATCCGTTTTCTTCGTTTCTTTGCGCGCATAAGTATTTACTTATGGCCTTAAATTTTTTTATTTCAATTAAATTTTATTTGAATAAAATGTTTTTTTTTCTTTTGCGAAAATATATTAGAGATACTTTTTTTGTTTACGCCACCCAAACAAGATTCCGCTAACTTCAATTTGGGCATGATCAATGATACCAATATTCTTTCAGATCATGACCCGCTACCAAACTTTACTGGACAAGTCAGAGGGAGGCGCAACGCGTTTCGACGTCGCTTGCCAGCTCTGCGGCAGGGACCATAGTTTCCGAATCTGTCCCGAATATCGGAAAAAATCTCCAGAAGAGAGGTTGCGGGCAGTGCTTCTATATAAGTACTGCCCAACTCTCTGTCACCCTTTCACCGGGTAAACGAGTGTAGCAGCAAGTATCGCTGCAAGAGTTGCCAAGAGAAGCACCACACCACGCTTCATTTAGATGAGCGTCCGCCGGTATGCGACGAGACAAACACAAATGGCGACGACAACACGTCCGACGACGCGTTATCAATCAACCTGTCGGGACAGGCTAAATCCTGGGCTCAGCAGGTGGATGAGGAAGAAATGGAGGAGGGGAGAGCAAAGGCGGAGTCAGAAATAGGTAAAACGGAGACAAGACCGTCAACGGTCAATCATGGGATGCGCAGTTTCCGGCCGCTGTTACACCATGAAAGAAGCGCAGCGAAAGCAAATAAACGTCGAAAATATAGCGACAACTGGCGGCACCGCGACATCTAACTCCAAGGAGGCCCGAACAAATCATCCAAACGCGGAAGATAGCAGCGGCGAAATAAATCGACACAATACCCTTCTGACGCAAACCGGCCGACTGCTACAAGCTACTCCAGGGCCCATCATGCGGCATTTCGTGCCCATTGCGCCGACGGCCATAGTGCGCGTCGAATCGCATGGGTATTTACATCTAGTTCGTCCCATAATTCATCCCTGCGCCGCCAGCACCATCGTCGATGCAGAGCTGGTACGCGACTTGCAGTTGGAGCGCCAAGGACCAGGGCAATGTACCCTTATTCTGCGCGGCAAGTTCGGGTCATCGACGTATGTCACCACTCAAGCCGCAGTGGTCAAAGGCCACTATCGCTTAAGTCCGCCGTCTGGACCCGAAGATTGCCGCGCCTTTTGAATTCATGCGGCTTGCGGATCCTCAGTTCTACCGCTCATTGCCAGTTCGGCTTACACTCGGCGCTGATCTATACGCCAAAGTGATGGTGAGCGGAACGCCAGCAACAACAGTTGGCGGTCTCCTGACCCAACTGACCGTATTCGGGCTGGTAGTCTCAGGAGCCTGCCTAAAATAGAAGCTTTTCAAAAAAAAAGTATTTACTGCACGGAATCAGAAACCACGTACGTATATTTAATAACTTCTTTTCTTTTTCTTCACAGGACAACGAGACTCGAAGTCCATCGTGCGACGTGCAGTGCTTGCAGTCCGCATATCCACTTCGACATAACGCCTTACTGGTCGTGCGATGACGTGGCATTCCTTTTTTTTCTTTGTTGCTTACGGCAAGGGGGCCGGTATGTTTAGGCCAAAGGTCTAAATATATCTCCTCCACCCCTCGTAACATAATTTTCTTTTCTCTATTTTCCTTTGTTCAATACCACCCACATATGCTTGTGATCACTAATACACACAAGAATCTGTGAGTGGTAGTACGTATGTGTGCTGTGAGCCCGCGGTACAGCAACTTTGTTACCGGGAAATCCAACGAAGTAGCTGTATCGTGGGTTCATCGGCTCATGTGGCAAAGGGGCTCGATCTTTTTGAATCCAGCAGCCAGCAAAGGTACACTTAATCTCACGTTCATGTAAGTGTAAATTTTCAAAATTATTATTATATACAATTTTCCACAACATTTGTTAAACAGTTTCTTAACACTTGTTGTATTTCTATACGGTGAATAAAATAAACCATTTGTAATTCCTTTTTATTAACACGAAATTTTTGGTGTTTTTTTATTTTCTCCCCTTTTGCCTAAACATATATCCTTTTGCAATTACGTGGGTGCGCGCCGTTGCCACCACGCTTTTGTACATAGTATTTTTGGCGACCTTTTTATTTAAATATATTGGTTTTATGTGTACCGGCTCGATGTCAATATTTAGTAATAAAAACACCAGTTTTTATTTTTCACTCCGATATATTTCGGTTACACGTCGGTAACTGTCTTCAAGGGACTATACAAAGCAATGTAAAAACAAATTTTTATACATGTAATATACCATATTTTATAAACATACATACATTTTGAGCTAAACATCCGTACGCGTTGGCGTGTAGTTTTGTACTGTCGATTTTGTTGTGAGTAAAGGCGCCATTATTGATACTTAGCATAGACTTGACTTGACTTGGCGTAAACCTGGCAACTCAGCCACGATTATACTCCAATTAGCGCATACAATCTGGCATCATAATCAATAAATGTCAATCTGTATGACAAAATGTCAAAATGAAAATGAAACAAATAAATGGCATCTCAAAATGTAAAGGTCACTTAGAACTTACATAGAAAATCAAAAACCAGCAGACTTCTAAGTCAAGTTAAGTGTTGCTAAGTTTTGGGTAATCAGTAACATGCAATGTTCATTCAACAGAACTGTAAGTGATAGTTCTCAAGTCAAGTCAAGTCAAGTCTATGCTAAGTATCAGTAATGGAGCCTTAAGTGTATGTACAAGTGGGGGACGTTGATCGTTTCTGTTTTGAAGTTTAGTCGTATGTCTGGTGGTGTATGTATTATGTGTAACATTTCCAGTGTTAATCTCTTTCTATAGTGATTTTGTTGTTGTAATACCGACGCTTTCTCAAAGTTCGGACAGTGGCCACTAGATACACAGTGGGCTACGAGTACCGTTTTTTTGGTTATTTAAATTATGATAATGTTCATGTCCGATTTGTGCTGTGCTATTCTCGTTTTTAACTTCGATTTGGTGGTGCCTACGTAAATACTTCTGCATGCTTCGTAGTTGTTGCCATTGCACGGAATTTTGTAAATGACATTGTTTTTTTCGTTGGAGACTTACGCAGATGACGTTGCAATTGTCATAAGTGGAAAATGCCTTCCAACGATTAGTTCTTTGATGGATCGGGCGCTTCGGGATATTCATACCTGGGCATCTAATGTCGGGCTGAAAGTCAATGCGGAGAAGACGGATATGGTCTTGTTTACAAAGAGGTACAAGGTCCCAAATTGGACCAGGCCTAAGTTAGGAGCGGTGACCTTACAGGAGAAACCTTGCACAAAATATCTAGGAATCATCCTAGACAGTAAGCTGTCATGGAAGCTCAACGTGGAGGAGAGGGTCAAGAAGGCCTCAACGGCACTCTATGCATGTAAAAGAATGCTGGGGTGTACGTGGGGGCCTATCGCCCTCTCTTTCTCATTGGGTTTTTACAGCGATTGTAAGCCCTATTCTATACTATGGAGTTCTTGTTTGGTGGAAAGCCACACAAAAAACAACATACCTCAAAAAATTAGAGGGGGTATGCAGACTATCGATGCTTTGCATTACGGGAGCCCTGAAAACAACCCCGACGGCTGCACTGTATGCCATTCTGCACATTCCACCTGTAGACCTGGTAGCAAAGAACAAAGCATTAATGACCGCAACCAGGCTCGGTGCTTCGGGGCAGCTTGAGCGCCGACCATATGGCCATAGTAGTATAGCGTCCTCAGTCACAAGACGAACAGACTACATGATTCCCTACCTGCGCTTTGAGGGAGATCTTAAGGCCACAATAGAGGTGGACGGTTGGCGCAAGGCTGCGCAAATGGCGGACGAGGCGATACATGTGTACACCGATGGTTCCAAAATAGTGGAAGGAGTAGGGTCTGCGGTATACTGCGCTGATCCGGAATTAAGCAGATCCTACAGGCTGCCGGATTACTGTAGCGTTTTCCAAGCGGAAATATTAGCCGTAACCAAAGCAGTAGAAACCCTGGAAGAGAATAGCTTAAGCTGCAACCGTGTTAACTTTTATATTGACAGTCAAGCAGCAATTAAGGCAATAATCTCGCATAGCACAGCATCTAAATGCGTGTTAGAGTGTAAGCAGTCTCTGGAGAGAATCGGGACAGGGAGAAGCATACATCTATATTGGGTCCCAGGGCATATGGGAATAGATGGAAATGAAAAAGCGGACGAATTAGCTAAAAAGGGCGCATCCCTTGAAGCTTGCTCCGTAGACGTCCCAATTAGATGGGCGAGATTAAGCGAAGGCGAGAGGTGCACATGATCGACCAAGCAGAAAAGGCGTGGGTTCAAGCGCGGGGCTGTAAAGTGTCGAAGATTATGTGTAGGTCTTACAACCTTAGACTAACACAGTTGCTTCTATCATTAAAAAGAGAGGACTGTAGACTCATGACGGGTATTCTGACTGGACACTGCCTTCTGGCGTCACATGCCTTTAAATTAGGCTTGGTCAGTGATAGCAGGTGTAGGAAGTGCGGGTTGGAGGAGGAAACGATCGAGCACGTTCTGTGCTCGTGCCCTGCACTTGCCAGGCTAAGACTCCAGCTATTAGGAGTAATACAGCTGTCAGATCTAGAAGCAGCAAGTGGCTTAAGTCCTAGGAAGCTTCTAGTATTTGCCAAGAGGACGGAGTTATTTTATAACATAGGTCCTGGTTTTTGATAGGGGTTTTCAGTTTGGTCGTTAAAACAAACTTCTGGTAACACTACGGACTCAATCAGTCTATGTGAGGTCCTCATGGACCGGCCAGTTCAACCTACCTACCTTCCGTTGGAGGTATTATGGACTTGGTTTTATTGAACATGATTTTAAGTGTGTTTCAGGGTATATGGGCTATTTTAAATTGTTTATTATTGTAACAGTTGGACTTGATTAGACGCTCTGATAGTTGAGATACGTAGATTACCAATTTAAACGTTTTTGTTGTTGCGGATTTTTCTTGATTACCTGCACACATCGATTTTCTTATTAATGTCCTTATAATATTTTCAGGAAAATCATTAATTTGAGTTTCGAAAAAATTTCATGTCTAATTTCTTTATGATAGACACCGTCTGATATCTGTAGCATGCGTAGTATACAACTCATTGCTATATTCATAATCATACTCTTCGGGTGTTTAGAGTAAAAATTTATTAGTCGCCCTGACGCAGTTGGTTTCTTAACCACAATAAGCTTTAACTGGCTGCCTCTTTTTTATAACCATAGAATCTAAATAAGGTAGTTTTCCTTCTTCTTCCTGTTCTATGGTGAAATTTATGTTTTTGTGAAAAGTCTTCAGCGCGTTCAGGGTATTCTGTATTTCATCTTGTTGTACATCGTCCACATATTTTTTTATATTTCTTGGTTTTTCAATCGTAATGTTCAAAAGTTCTTCCATTATAATGTCCGCGATAACTGGAGATGCCGGAGATCCCATGGGCATTAGGGTGGTCGATTTCTATGGACGAAAGATAACCGACATCGTGCCATCGAATTTTAGATAGGATTTGGGCTCAGGAAAAAAAGTTCCACTATGCATACCCAAAAATATAATTTTCAAGCCTACGAAATTTCATTTTTTTACTTTTTTTTGAATTGGATTTTTTAAGGTTTTTTTCATGACCTACTAAAAAATGTTCATATGTATACTCTGTCCGACCCAAAAATGTCCGTTAAGAACGTTGTCCATAACAGTTATTTGATATTTTTGGAAATTTTTACAATCAAATGATAATTTTTTTAGTAAGTCATGAAAAAGACCTTAGAATCAAAGTCGAAAAAATGTTAAAAAATGAAATTTGGCAGGCTGGAAAATTATTTTTTTGGGTATGCGTAGAGGAACTTTTTTTCCTGAGCCCAAATCCTATCGAAAAATTGATGGCGCGATATCGCTTAATAAATCGACCCAGTCTAATGGGCATACCTCTTAATTGTGTATAAAACGTGTCATTGAATTTAAAGTATCTGCTTTCTTCGATGTTCTTTTATAATCGTCCATTTATTACGTATGATGTCAAGTTCCATTTGTGTTGGTATACTCGGAGACAATGAAACCACGTCAAAGGGATGAGTCTTTCATCTTCGCAAATGAAGGTATTATTGAAAATTTTATTAATTCATGATTCGTGCGGGGGGTTTCCAAGGGATATTTGTTATCCGATGGAGAACTCAGTTACCCGTGTTAGTGTTGCATATATGTGAACATACATGATGTGTATGCATGTGGGTGTGCAATACATGAAAGTATGTATGAATGTATTTGCACTAAATAAATATGTATTAGAGTGGCCGTGTTTGCAGTATAAAATATTTAGGTCTGACCTAACAGGTATTCTTAACGTTGTATTGGAGTCAGCCGTGATATTTTTAAAATATTCATTAGAAATTGGCATAGACCATATGATTGAGAGTTAATCGCTGAGCAAATCGGCCTGAGAGGAAGTCCTTCCTTGTGGATTTTCGGTAGCCCATAAATCCTGGGCGGTAGTGCCGTCGTTGTCGAGAGTTTGCTTTTTTCCGCCTTCGTGATACATCCCAGTCTGTATAGTTTTTCACTAAATTGTTGTTCTTCGTTTTTAGCCCTTGAGGTGGGATCTTGTCTATGCACTCTGTAAGTCGTCAAGTCATTGAGAATCTCGCTCATTTTATCATTGTTATGGTCTATCTCCATGGCTACGGCTTTGTTTCGTTTTGTCAGATGATAAAATTCGTATGTGTTTGTTTTTTACTAAGAAATTTCCGAGTCCGCTCTACAGTATCTAATATTGCACGGTCTATTTCACTTTCCCTTTTAGCTGTTACATGATTTTTTACCAGTAACGAGAATTTTGTATGGCCTCCTTCTTGCTTTTCTTTGTCAGTAAAAGTTTGTATTAATTCCTCTCCATCAGCAATATATTCGAAGAAAGGGAATCTTCGTTTCTCAATCGGTAGCCCAAACTTCGGTCCCTTTGCAAACAGCTCTTGCATATCTTGCGGAATATCTACCTTGTCTTGTTGACAAACCAATCCTGTTGTTGTTGTTGTTGTAGCGATAAGATTGCTCCCCGAAGGGTTTGGGGAGTGTTATCGATGTGATGGTCCTTTGCCGGATACAAATCCGCACGCTCCGGTACCATAGCACCATTAAGGTGCTAGACGACCATCTCGGGAACGATTTATGTGACCACATTAAACCTTCAGGCCATTCCCTCCCTCCCTAGCCCCAAGTTCAATGAGGAGCTTGGGTGGTCAGAGCCTCGTCTGTTAGTGAAACAGGATTCGCCGCGGATAGGTGAGGCTGACAATTGGGTTTGGAGAAGCTATATATTGCGCTGGCAACCTGAAGGGTTGCGCTACACAGCCCCCTTGAATCTGGTATTTAGTCGCTCTTACGACAGGCATACCTACCGCGGGTATATTCTGATCCCCTAACCCGCTGGGGTACAACCAATCCTCGTGGTTGTTGTTGGTAAGTACTTTGTTTCGTTCATTTCGAAACATGTTTTAGTTGTTGCCGTTGGTTTAGAGCTGTTATCAGTTTACCTGTTACATTATCTTCTTTTCTACAAATCTTGAAGTCTTCTGCGCTAGCCGTTCTCTATTGGGTTCGTATTTCCTGAATTGTTTATCTTTCCTCTTTAATATGTTGTGTTTGTGTTTGATGAGTAGATTTAAGATTTTGGTATAGTAAGATTAGTTTTTATTTTTCCCTCCGATATATTTCGGTTACACGTCGGTAACCGTCTTCAAGGGACTATACAAAACAATGTAAAAACAAATTTTCATACATGTAATATACCATATTTTATAACATACATATATTTTGAACCAATTGGTTTTCATGTCAGTCACTTGTTAGACAGCAACTAACAAAGACTTCTATTTTTTCATGCGCAATATGGAAAGCGAACAATTTTCTCATGTTAACCAAAAAATTATACGTACATTCGTACATATTTTTAACATTCGCTGCGCAAACATGCGATAGCTACACAACGATGTTGCTACGCCACTTGTTCAGCGATGACTAGATCATTTGGTAAGCAAAGAGCGTAACCTGTCTGTGTGAAGAGCGTAACCTGTTTGTCTGATCAATTGATCTATGAAACGCCGATGTCTGTTCTATAGTGATTTTGTTGTTGTATACACAATTAAGAGGTATGCCCATGGCATTCTCCAATTATCGCGGGAATTATAATGGAAGAACTTTTGAACAATACGATTGAAACCTAGTGCATAAACCAAGAATTATGGCAAAATATGTGGATGATTTATTCGCCATTGTACAACAAGATGAAATACAGAATACCCTGAACGCGCTGAATACTTTTCATAAAACATAAAGTCACTATAGAACAGGAAGAAGAAGGAAAACTACCTTATTTAGATTCTATGGTTATAAAAAGAGACAGCCAGTTAAAGCTTATGTGGTTAAGAAACCAACTGTGTCAGGGCGACTAATAAATTATTACTCTAAACACCCGAATAGTATGATTATGAATATAGCAATGAGTTGTATACTACGCATGCTACAGATATCAGACGGTGTATATCATAAAGAAATTAGACATGAAATTTTTTCGCAACTCAAATTAACGATTTTCCTGAAAATATTATAAGGACATTAATAGGAAAATCGTGTGTGCAGGTAATCAAGAAAAATCCGCAACACCAAAAACGTTTAAATCGGTAATCTACGTATCTCAACTATCAGAGCGTCAAATCAAGTCCAACTGTTACAATAATAAACAATTTAAAATAGCCCATAAACCCTGCAACACACTCAAAAGCATGTTCAATAAACAAAGTCCATATTACCTCCAACGGAAAAAGCAATGTCAATGCATCTAGTGGCCACTGTCCGACATTGAGAAAGCGTCGTATTACAACAACAAAATCACTATAGAAAGAGATTAACACTTGAAATGTTACACATAATACATACACCACCAGATATACGACTAAACTTCATAACAGACACGATCAACGTCGCCCACTTGTACAGACACTTAAGGGCGCATTACTGATACTTAGCATAGACTTGACTTGACTTGAGAACTATCGCTTACAGTTCTGTTAAATGAACATTGCATGTTACTGATTACTCAAAACTTAGCAACACTTAACTTGACTTAGAAGTCTGTTGAATTTTGATTTTCTATGTAAGTTCTAAGTGACGTTTACATTTTATATGCCATTTGTTTGTTTCCGTTTCATTTTAATATTTCGTCATACAAATTGATATTTTTTGATTATGATTCCAGATTGTATGCGCTAAGTGGAGTATAATCGTGGCTAAGTTGCCAAGTTTACGCCAAGTCAAGTCAAGTCTATGCTAAGTATCAATAATGGGCCCTTTACTCACAACAAAATCGACAGTACAAAACTCCACGCCAACGCGAACGGACGTTTAGTTCAAAATGTATGTATGTTTATAAAATATGGTATATTACATGTATGAAAATTTTGTTTTTACATTGTTTTGTATAGTCCCTTAAAGACGGTTACCGACGTGTAACCGAAATATATCGGAGTGAAAAATAAAAACTGGTGTTTTTATTACTAAATATATTGACCTCGAGCCGGTACACATAAAACCAATATCTTTAAATAAAAAGGGCGCCAAAAATAATATTATTTGAAAAACGGAAGGCACCCAGTATACATACAACAACAAACATAGGGTATGCAAAAATAAAGGATAACAACAAAAACACAAAAACGATGATCAACAAATTTCAAGCTATTTCAAAAAACTGGTAAAACTTAGGTCTAGCATTAAGTTCTTGTTAAATTGCAGAAAATCAAAAATCATCCCAAATTTTATTAAAAATTCATCTAAATGTAATAAATTATTTGTATTTGACCGAGACATACATCCAAACATAGACAGAACTTTAGACAGACATACTTATCTTTACCATACCAAAATCTTAAATCTACTCATCAAACACAAACACAACATATTAAAGAGGAAAGATAAACAAATTCAGGAAATACGAACACAAATAGAGAAACGGCTAAGCGCAGAAGACTTCAAAGGATTTCTGGAAAAAGGAGATAATGTAACAGGTAAACTGATAACAGCTCTAAAGCAACGGCAACAACTAAAACATGAAAAGCTTCGAAATAAACGAAACAAATAACTACCAACAACAACCACGAGGATTGGCTTGTCAGCAAGACAAAGGTAGATATTCCGCAAGATATACAAGCACTGTTAGCAAAGGGACCGAAGTTTGGGCTACCGATTGAGAACCAACGATTCCCTCTCTTCCAATATATTGCTGATGGAGAGGAATTAATACAAACTCTTACAGACAAAGAAAAGCAAGAAGAAGCGCGCACAAAATTCTCGTTACTGGTAAAAAATCATGTAACAGCTAAAAGGGAAAGTGCAATAAACCATGCAATATTAGATACTGTAGAGCGGACGCGGGAATTTTTTAGTAAAAACAACCACATACGAATTTTATCATCTGACAAAGGAAACAAAACCGTAGCCATGGAGATAGACGATTACAATAATAAAATGATCGAGATTCTCAATGACTTGACGACTTACAGAGTGCATAGATAAGATCCCACCTCAAGGCTACAAACGAAGAACTACAATTTAGTGGAAAAACTATACAGAATGGGATGTATCACGAAGGCGGAAAAAAGCAAACTCCCGACAACGACGGCACTACGCCCAGGATTTATGGGCTACCGAAAATCCACAAGGAAGGACTTCCTCTCAGGCCGATTTGCTCAGCTATTAACTCTCCATCATATGGTCTAGGCTAATTTCTAATGAATATTTAAAAAAATATCATGGCTGACTCCAAATACATCGTTAAGAATACCCTTGAATTTAAAGATAGAATCAATAATACCTTCATTTACGAAGATGAAAGACTCATCTCCTTTCCAGTATACCAAAAATAAAGCACTTGACATCATACGTAATAAATGGACGATTATAAAAGAACATACTAATATTCACATACAACTATTTATGGACATATTAAAGTTTTGTATCGAACAAAACAGATACTTTAAATTCAATGACACGATTTCTACACAAGAAGAACTTTTGAAAAATACGATTGAAAAACTAGTGCATAAACCAAGAATTATAACAAAATATTTGGATGATGTATTCGCAATTGTACAACAAGATGAAATACAGAATACCCTGAAACGCGCTGAACACTTTTCATAAAAATATAAAGTTCACCATAGAACAGAAAGAAGAAGGAAAACTACCTTATTTAGATTCTGTGGTTATAAAAAGAGACAGCCAGTTAAAGCTTATATGGTATAAAAAACCAACTGCGTCAGGGCGACTAATAAATTTTTACTCTAAACACCCGAAGTGTATGATTATGAATACAGCAATGAGCTGTATACTACGCATGCTACAAATATCTGTGTCTATCATAAAGAAATTAGACAAGAAATTTTTTCGCTACTCAAACTAAATGAAATATTATAAGGACATTAATAAGAAGATCGATGTGTGCAGGTAATCAAGAAAAATCTGCAACACCAATAACGTTTAAATCGGTAATCTATCAGAGCGTCTAATCAAGTCCAACTGTTACAATAATAAACAATTTAAAAAGCCCATAGACCCTGCAACACACTCAAAAGCATGTTCAATAAAACCAAGTTTATAATACCTCCAACGGAAAAAAGCAGCGTCATTTACAAATTCCGTGCAATGGCAACAACTACGAAGCATGCAGAAGTATTTACGTAGGCACAACCAAATCGAAGTTAAAAAGGAGAATAGCACAGCACAAATCGGACATGAAACATTACCATAATTTAAATAACCAAACAACTGCACTCATAGCCCACTGTGCATCTAGTGGACACTGTCCAAACTTTAAGAAAGCGTCGGTAGTACAACAAAAAAATCACTATAGAAAGAGATTAACACTGGAAATGTTGCACATGATACATACACCACCAGACATACGACTAAACTTCAAAACAGGCATGATCAACGTTGCCCACTTGTACAGATACTTACAACAAAATCGACAGTACGAAACAAAGATGACTTGATACGCAACTCTCTAATTTTTTGCGCTCTCACGAGGGATTTATCTCAAATTTGCGCTGGCAACAATTACAGATATCCCTCGCGCCAGCTGAAGCGGGTGCCAGAACAAATAATGTGCTAGCTAAAACGAAAAATGGGCCAAAAATTTCGATAAATTTTAGTTTGACTGTAGAATAGCGTTCAAAAATTATGGGAAAAAGGATAAAAATATTTGTTTTAGTGTAAAAATTATTAGTTTGAAGGCGGAGGGTAAATATTATTTCCCTTTCAAAAGTTATCACTAAAAACAGGTTTTGTAAATATGAAGTCCCGATGCAACCAGTCCATTTTGATCACAGAACCTGGAACGTCAGACATGTAGGATAAGCCCTATCCATTAAATGATGTTAACTATTATATCATGGGTCCGATTTACTGAAATTTCAAAAGAATATATGGTTTTCACTGCGAGTTAAAGCGTTACAATATTTGACTAATTAAATTAATCAAAACGTAAATTTTATATTTAACTCTAACTAAGTTTAAAGAAATAAATATTTTACGACTATCATTTTATTAAATGATTGAAACTATAATCGCCGAAATGTATGTCAAAAATCCCCATATTCAGATCTATTCATTTTTGTTTGGAGTGGCATCATTGATAAATGTTATAAAAAATGTGCATTTTGACAGCGCTCTCTCGAAACAAAGAGTTGCAAATCCATCCATCTATGGTACAAAACTCCAAGCCAACGCGAACAGACGTTTAGCTCAAAATGTATGTATGTTTATAAAATATGGTATATTACATGTATGAAAATTTGTTTTTACATTGTTTTGTATAGTCCCTTGAAAGCGGTTACCGACTTGTAACCGAAATATATCGGAGTGAAAAATAAAAACTGATGTGTTTATTACTAAATATGTTGACCTCGAGCCGGTACACATTTTACAAAATAAATTTACTTTTGCTTTATTATACTAAATAATACATTTAATATAAACGGCAGTGTTTA
>JARSSU010045445.1:0-19387 GCA_029619165.1 Eurosta solidaginis | reverse complement strand
GAGTCTCTCAAAAGTAGCTGGGTGCATTACAAAGTCCAAAAGGCATCACTGTAAATTGCCAAAGACCATCACCGACACTGAAGGCTGTTTTCTCTTTATCTTCCTCCTTCACCTCAACTTGCCAGTAGCCGCTTTCAAGTCCAGTGTGGAAACCCATTTCGTAAATAGCGAGTCCAGAGTGTCGTCAATTCATGGCAACGGGTAGCTATCCTTTTTCGTAACGTCATTCAACTTCCGGTAGTCCACGCAAAACCTCATTTTTCCATCCTTCTTCTTTACAAGTACTACCGGTGAGCTCCATGGACTAGCTGATGGTTCGATGACGCCGCTGTCACTCATTTCTTGTATGATTTGACTCCCAACTTCCCGCTTCGCCAGTGGAACACTACGTGTGAGCTGACGGATCGGCTCGCATCTCCAGTGTCAATTTGATGTTTCACAACATTGGTGCGGCCTGGTTTTGGAACCATCCTGGTCAAATATGTTCGCGTATTTTATGAGCAGTTGTTTGCCTTACTCTGATAGGCTTCCTCTAGCCCATGCGTCGCATGTCGTGATATCATTTGAAAGATCAGTATTACTAGATGAAACGTGTTCTGGAGCTGTTCACAGTTAATAACTACTTCGGCCTCTTGGCATCTTCCCAAATAGCTCCTTTGGTCAAATTGAATGGTGACTTGAACTCATTGAGTACTCTTACCGGAATACGTCAATCTTGTTTTGTCATAGCCAGGGTTTTTCCTACAAGTATGTTCAGTGCTGATTTATTTGCTGCTTCGGCAACCCACAATTTGTTTGTCCCACAATCTCCATCAACCTTTGCCCAGATGACTGCTTCTGATTTTGGTGGTATGTGCTGACTCTCTTCCACCAGCACTCGTTTACTGCTGTAGCCTCTCTCGTAGCCGAAATTAAGTGGCACATCCATCTTCTTATATCGTCATCGTCTTGCTTTGCATATCGATTTTGATACCTTGGTTGATAAGAAGTCCACTCCAATTATGATTTCATCACAATACCTGCCGACTATAAAATTGGTGTAGTACTTTTCCAATTACCTGGGTGTCTTCTCCAGTGGATGTACGCAATATTGCTCCATGCAATGGTCTTATTTTCTTGTTGACTAAATCCGCTCGGAATGATGGAATGAGATGCACCGTATCTACAGTCAGTAAACGTCCTTTCCATCCACATGTCCTCCGACAGTAAGATTGCTCGACCTTCTTCCAATTTGTGAGATAGAGAGTTATGGGGCATTCAATTGAGGAGTCAGCTGTCGCCCCTTGCTGCTGACTCGCTTTAGTTTAACGACTGCTTTGTCTTGGAGATTTGCTCATCTCCTTCTGCTCTGCGTTTACGACCACCCACATTGTTTAGGAACTGTTAGGATTGGTGTTGCAAATAACGCGCAATATGCCCTGGCTTTCCACACTTAAAGCATTGACTGCATCATTATTCTTCTGCTGCGTACCCTTCAATGCTTCCAAAAATTTGCGTCTACCCAGTCTGGCTTTCCACTTCCACGCGATGAGCTTTGTACGCTGGCTTACTCAAAAGTGAGGCTGTTTCCTGATTCAGTGCATGCGATACCGTTTCATGCAAACGTTAGTTTTGGGTTTGCGTATGTAGCTCGCTTCGTTTCCACGTCCCGTATGCCATTTATAAAACTCTGGATTTTTACCCTCTCGGTGTATTCCACGGGTGCGTCCGCATTTGCGAGATGAGCCAACCTTTCAACATCCGAGGCAAACTCCTGCAAAGTCTCATTCGCTCTTTGGTGACGGTTTTGCAACTCAATTTGGAATATCTGTTTCCTATGCTCTCTTCCATAACGTCTCTCGACAGCGGCCATCAATGCTTCATAGTTGTTCCGCTCTTATTCGGGAATCGTCTGTAGGATTTCGGCTGCTGGCCCTTTCAATGCACGAACAGAGCTGCAACTTTATCTTCAGCATTCCAGTTGTTCGCTGGCCGACGTCTTCTCAAATTGGAGCTTAAATACCTGGAATGGAACAGAACCATCAAACGTTGGGATTTTACCTTCAGAGTAGACGTTGAAGTGATTGGACGGTTCAATTGTAACTCCTGAATCCGATCTTTCAAAGCATCCATCTCGGCCTCCACTTTATTTTGTCGTTCACTAACAGCCTCCAGCTGCGATGAGAATTTTGTTTCCTGTGCCTCCAGCTTTGTTGAGATACGCTCTTCTTGTGCTTCGAGCTGTAATGATATGCGTGCCTCTTGTTCTTTTAATTGTTCTGCAATTTGTGACGCCATGTGTGTTTTCTGTTCTATCCAATTGTGTTTCCATCTTGGATGCGGTTCTCCTGCGATTCCAATTGGGATACCATATACGTCTTCTGTTCTTCCAGTTGGGATGCCATAGTATGTCTTCTGTTCTTCGAGCTGTGTAGAAATTTGTGTTTCCTGTGCTTCAATCTTCGATGTTATGCGTGTCTCCTGCGATTCCAACTGAGATGCCACTGTCGATGTTTGAGCAGTTATTGCAGCCAATATCATGTTCAAGTCTGTGCTCGTAACTGTCTGCGATGTCTCGTTTTTCTCTTCAATTTTTGTTGTTGTTTCGTCCCCATCAGGATAAAAGACAAACTCGTCCACATCAATTCCTTAGCGACTCCATTACCTCTCGTAGCCGTGCTTGAAGTTCGATCTTATTGCCGGTTGTATTTAATCCACGGTTCTCGCAACTCCTTTTTCAGTTGCTGGATCTTCAATTCACTGAACTTTGCCATGTCCAAGTTGTAATTCCCATCTTTTTATTCAACAATTCCTCTTCTGACACCAATTGTAACGAATTTACTTGCAAATCCTCTTATTTGCAATCCTCTGCTAAGTTCGAATCACTAAACTGTTGAATAAAGAACTCCAATTGTACTAATGCAAAAATGGCCTTTATTAAAGTACTTCACAATAACACTCAAACTGTGCAACGAATAGCTTGGTTAATAACCAAACTGATTGATAGCTCAATGAAACTCTACTATCAAAATAATACTGGCTATTGCTCGCTAGATGTCGTCTTAATCGAAACTGCTTGACAACTCAAATCAAACTTAATTACAGCGCCTCTACATCTGTCACCTTTTATACTCTTTGGTTTCCTCGTTCGCATCTTCCAGAATTTACTAGCATTGTCCATGAGCTCTCAAACTTCTCAGCTATAACTAAAATTGCACAGATTTATAGTTTTTCTCATTGCATACTTATAGGAGTATCTCAGCATATATGCATGTGTTAGTGCATGACTCTCCGCTGCTCGTATACGTACATGGTACATATATGAAGACGCAGTTATTGCTTCGTTTATGTAGATACATAATGATTTAATTATTGATGTGCATTCACGTCACTGCTTAGCATCGGCTTATAGAGACGGCAGCACTCCTTAGTTTTGCTAATATTCGTAACAATATGTAATTATATCCAACTGTTATGTATAATAACTCAGCTGATGACATTTATTCTGTAGCTGAGCAGTTTTAGATCTCAACGCTTAACAAACCTCCGCCTGATCAACAACCCGCAAAACAACAAAATCCGTGCGTCATGCGGTATGCGCCCTCGTGTCGGTTGTGATGGACTTCTGGAGGGTATTTATCCGTTGGGTTTATAAATATTATCTTCTTGACATAGATTTTCATAATCCAAAATGTGGTACGGCTATGAAACATTTTTTTAAGATTGTATGATTAAAATACACTCCCAGTCATTCTTCAAATGTACCACATAAATGCCATTATCGAAGGATTTTGTGAAAGTCAAGAATATTGAAACGCTTTCGAGGAATTGTAACCAAAAAACTGGTCAGAAAATGGCTGATCTGATATGACATACTCTAGGTAAACATGAAATCTCATTAAAAGAGTTGTCGTGTACAAGGATACGATAACGGCGCCAATATGAAAGGAGCTTACACGGAGCACTGCGTCACATTCTAGACAAAAATTCGAATGCTGCTTACTCGCCTTGTGCAACCCACAGTTTAAATTTATGTGGTGTTGATGCTGCAGAATTTTGTACGGCTGCAATTACTTTCTTCGGAGTTGTACAAAAATGTTTTACTATTTTCAGCAGTAGTCCACAACGATGGGACATCCTCAAAAAAAAATGTACCGACCTCTCTTCATAGTCTTTCAGACAAAAGCCAAATTGACTGCGCAAGTATACGGAGATATTACCGGCATTCTCAAGTACATCACAAGTTCGAATGTATCTTGCTGTCCTCAATTTGGTTCAAAATACTGGACATACCATTAATGAAAGAAACGTGGTCCTCCAAGCTAGAGACGCCACCATAGATGTTGAAGTCCGACATCTAGACTGCATTATTAGCTGATTTGAAATTGATCAGGAACCAATGGGAAACCATTTTAAAACGAATACAAACCAGTTGCTATTCAATTGAATATCTCGCCAAAGTTTCCGGACATTCGAAATAGAAAACCCAAAAGACGTTCTGAAGATAATTTAAATGAGATGATTCAGAGTCTGATTGTTAAAAACAATACTATTCCTGGTGATCGTTGATTCGGTACCCAGCCAGCATTTTTTGAAAATTTTTATCAAAAAATATTCAAATATCATACCCCCAGATGAATGAAAACGTTCAAATTTAAAAGTATTTTTTATTCGAAAATCAATGCATCGTCGTGAGAAAAGTGTACCTCAAGTGTGGTTATTCTTGAATAATCATTTAGGATTCATATTTTTAAACACTTTTTATTATTGTTTTTTCATCATATTTGATATTTTTGGAAGATTGTGCTTTACTTGTTTTGGAATAACATTTGATTACTTTTCACAATCATTTTTTGATCATATTTAAGAACATTTATCAATCATATTAAATTATGTTTCGGAATCATTTGGAATACGATATGATTAATTTCTCCATCATATAGTAATCATATTTCATCAGCGGATGAAAGCATCCGAAATTCGAAGGTGAACTATTTGAACCGCAGGCAATAATTAACTGACCGATGTTCACACACGACTACAACATCTAACATCATCTACGATCATCATCTTGAAAGCACGGGGCCAAGCATATCGAACTTAACTTACCAGCGTTTTAAACACCACTAAACTTCCGTACACCGGTTCCATACAGTATGCCTTTTCTGGGAAGACGCATCTGGAGAACTGCTAGGGGGCATCTTAGGTTAGGAACAGCATTTACATTTCTTTAAGTCTTGAATATGTGGGTTTTTTGAATTTTATGATTGAAAAGATGTGAGCATATGAAGAAAAATCAGATTTTCAATGAAAAGTTTAGGTTCAACAAGTAAAACATTCATTATTTAGTCAACAAGGTTAGTTTGAAAAGATTAAGAAAGTTGATTGAAAAATAATTTTAAATTTCGGATCACCGAATGGTACACAAATTTAATTCAAAAGTTATTCCAAAATATGATTGAAAATATCTTTTCAGTTATGAACATCAAAGTAAGCTATTTTTATTATTCTCATTTGTTCATTTTTATAAAATCTCAAAATTTAATTATCAAAGTTTTCCAAAAATCATTTCAGGAAGTGATCAAAAAAGTTATTTCAGTTTTTGATCCTTAAAGTAATAATTTTGTATTATTTGTTTTGTTCAATTGTATAAAAATCAGTATTTCACAAGGAGTAATGAAATTGTATTGATATGTAGGCAAATTCAAAATCTAATCACATTTAATGCTGAGTGGTAAATCACTGGCATTACTGAACGATTTGCAGCTATGAGAAATTTGAGCGAGACGTTTTCCTTTTTGTGGTAATTTGAATGACATGGATGAAACTACGGTTCGGGCGAGCGAAGCAAAATTTTTCGAAAAATAACAAGTCGGACATTTCTCAAAGCTTAGAATGCGAAATAATTCACTTGAAACACATTTACGAAGCAAATTTTGATAACGTCTGTCATCATTGGAATTGCTAAATGCCGTCTATGTTAAAAATCTGTATACAATTTTTCCCAACATTTGAGTTGCGTTTACGTATCTTTGGCACTATACCGGTCACTGTAGCTAGATCAGACGTTCCTTCAGTGTCCTTTAGGAGAATCAAAAACTTTCATAGATCGTGTTCATCTGAAGAGCGAGTTTTAGGACTTGCAAGCTTTGTGTTGAATCCGTTTGGCAACACAGTTAAATTTTGATACTATTTATAAAAATTTTGCAGCGAATAAAGCAAGAAAAGCCACTCTTTGATATCCGAACCTTCTATATTGAATAATTATAATCATCATTAAATTTATCAGAAATGTATTAAAATGTTATCGAATAACTAGAAAAGATTATTTGAAACAATATGTGGCTGTGTAAAAGAGAATTTTATTTCTACGTTACAATAAAATAGTATAAATAGTAAATATACTTTGTAATTTTATTTTCAGCTCTTAGTCCAAAATCATTTAGTTGATGTGGCAAAAATTTTTTTGATGTAATCCATCAATAATGATTCATGAATGAGATGCATTAATTCAAATTAATCAATGTATTAGTGGATTTTTTATAGCGGGGCCCCGTAAATTGTTTAGTCCCGAGCCCGGATTTCTCTCTACGGCCTGCATTTATACTTGTATATACATTTAAAAAACACGGCTATTGTTTTAGCAAAGAGCAGATAAACGAGATTCACTCTCGAGAGTTGCACACATTGCTTGTTTATGTTTGAGCGTATTTTAGATACAAACGTGTGTGTGTTCGCGCTCTTGTGTTCGCTGTGCAAACTATAATCAGGTATATTCCTGCGTTTATACCTACACAGTCAAAACACATGTGTAACAGTTTCTCAAATCGCTTTTGAAAAAACAAAAGTGGTACGACTTGGCTTCGTTTTCAAATCGGTTTCTCCAGACGCACATAAAGGTATTTGAGCAATCTGGGCGGCCAAAAATCAATTTTTCAAAACGAAGCAAATAAAAAAAAATATTTTTAGTAGGCCAATACTCTAGCGTATTAGAATCAATAATTATTTATTTTCATAATTCAAATGCCTAGTGTGGACATCCACTCAAAGTTGGACCATTCGTGCGTATCTTGCGGCAGTTTTTCACGTTTAGAGTATATACATGTTCAATTGATATTTTTACGGGTTTCAGAGAAGTTTATAAAAAAGAAGCCATGGATTCTTATGAAACAGGTCAGTGTGTATAATATTTATGTATTTTAAGATTTATATAGTCCTTGACGCCTTCGTAATACAATTTTTAAAAAGTGATGTATTGGGGCAAAATTTTTTCCCAAAAGGTTTTTGTTTTAGTGCCCCGCTTTGCCCCGATTGATTCCAATTTTTTTAGAAAGCCTGTGTTTTGTTAGTTTAAATAGTGGAAAGATTGGTCCCGCTTATTCCCGCTTTTTGAAAAAAATTGGTAATTTTGAGCGTTGCACAGTGGTGCCATCTCCATAGGCATGAGCAATAAAAAATAGTAAACGTACTCCAATTTAGCTGAAATTCGGCGCGTGATCTTGTTGTAGCATAAAAATAATATATCTGCAATATGGCGATGCTTGGTACCGTGCCACGCCCCCTACTCTTGTGGGAGGTTATATTAAAGATGTCTGATTTTAATGAAACTCAGTTTGGACGTAATCTGACGTTAGAAACGCAATTGTAGAATGTGATCTTGTTTGGTGAATCAATGCGCTGATACCGAATCCTAGATCTATTTGGCCAATGTACCCCAAAAACCGCACTCGATGACTAACATTGTTATACTCAGTTGAGCAGAGCTCACAGAGTATATTGACTTTGATTGGATAACGGTTGGTTGTACAGGTATAAAGGAATCGAGATAGATATAGACTTCCATATATCAAAATCATCAGTATCGAAAAAAATTTGATTGAGCCATGTCCGTCCGTCCGTTAACACGATAACTTGAGTAAATTTGAGGTATCTTGGCGAAATTTGGTATGTAGGTTCTGGGCACTCATCTCAGACCGCTATTTAAAATGAACGATATCGGACTATAACCACGCCCACTTTTTTCGATATCGAAAATTTCGAAAAATCGAAAAAGTGCGATAATTCATTACCAAAGACGATAAAGCGATGAAACTTGGTAGATGGGTTGAACTTATGACGCAGAATAGAAAATAAGTAAAATTTTGGGCAATGGGCGTGGCACCGCCCACTTTTAAAAGAAGGTAATTTATATTTAATAATGATGAAATTTGGCAGGAACGTTACTTGTATTATTATATGTATGCTCAATAAAAATTAGCAAAATCGGAGAACGACCACGCCCACTTTATTTTTACAAAAAATTTAATATCTTTACAGTATATAAGTAAATTATGTCAACATTCAACTCCAGTAATGATATGTTGCAACAAAATACAAAAACAAAAGAAAATTTCAAAATGGGCGTGGCTCCGCCCTTTTTCATTTGATTTGTCTAGGATACATTTAATGCCATAAGTCGAACAAATATTTACCAATCCTTGTGAAATTTGGTAGGCGCTTAGATTCTAGGACGATAACTGCTTTCTGTGATAAAGGGCGAAATCGGTTGAAGCCACGCCCAGTTTTTATACACAGTAGATCGTCTGTCCTTCCGCTCGGCCGTTAACACGTATAACTTGAGCAAAAATCGATCAGCCCAACTCTAAACGAAAATTCCGTGCGAGTTTTTTCCCTTCTCCCATTCCTCGTATTCTAAATAAAAATTCCTTGTGAGTTTTTTCACTTCTCCCTTTCCTCCTATTCTGAACAATGTTCGAAAAGCGGAAACCGGTTATGGGAGAAAAGTAGGTATTATGAATGTGAGGAGAGGGAGATTTCTCTGCCATTTCTTAGGAGTTTTTTCACTAGTTAAATTAAAGGGAATGCATCAAAATATTTAAAGGAAATTGGTTATTTTAAGAAAGAACACTTATTTGTACAAATTTGTGCTAAATATGTATTTACATTCTACCACAATATTCTCACTGTTAATACAACAACAACTACAACCACAATATTTATTTATTTTAAGTCGAAAAGTATATCATAAGCAACGGTAGAGCTCTTGGTATACATATTTGATGCAGCCATCCAGAAATTGCGTAAGGATTTTTTAATAAGGCTTAAATAGATGTTGGCATATGACGAAAGACGAATTCAACTCAACTTGGCCGCCAGAAAATTGCTTTGCTGAATGAAAGCAGGCAACTCCGGCAGATTTGTGTTATGTGGCCGTCTTCTTCTTATATTCCGCTGTTGATGTTGCTGTGGCACCAATTCATTACTCATTTCAGTGAATATCACATGAAATGCTATAAATACTGTGCATTGTTTATATTTTATTTCTTAATTTCCAACAAATTTGCAACAATAATTAAACTTTTCAATTTTTTAAACAAAAGAAGAAATGTGCAACGAAATTTCAATTGACAAAACAGCTGACTTCGAAAATTCGAAATTCCTATTCCCCAATTATTGTTCTCCCTAGGAGAACAGAATTGGAGGAATTTTCCGCGGGAATAAAAAAATCCGCGAGAATATTCAGAATTGGTCTGGATATATCTTTACTAAACTCAGTTCACATAATTATCTGAACACAATTTGTATTCGTATAAAAAATGGCCGAAATCCGACTATGACCACGCCCACTTTTTCGATTTCGAAAATTATGAAAAATGAAAAAAAAGCCATAATTCTATACCAAATACGAAAAAAGGGATGAAACATTGTAATTGCATTGGTTTATTGACGCAAAGTATAACTTTAGAAAAAAACTTTGTAAAATGGGTGTGACACCTACCATATTAAGAAAAGAAAATGAAAAAGTTCTGCAGGGCGAAATCGAAAGCCCTTGGAATCATGGCAGGAATACTGTTCGTGGTATTACATATATAAATAAATTAGCGGTACCCGACAGATGATGTTCTGGGTCACCCTGGTCCACATTTTGGTCGAAATCTCGAAAACGCCTTCACATATACAACTACCACAACTCCCTTTTAAAATTCTTATTAATACCTTTAATTTGACACCCATATTGTACAAACACATTATAGAGTCACCCCTGGTCCACCTATATGGCGATATATCGAAAAGGCGTCCACCTATAGAACTAAGGCCCACTCCCTTTTAAAATACTCATTAACACCTTTCATTTGATACCCATATCGTACAAACAAATTCTAGAGTCACCCCTGGTCCACCTTTATGGCGATATCTCGAAAAGGCGTCCACCTATAGAACTAAGGCCCACTCCCTTTTAAATACTCATTAACACCTTTCATTTGATACCCATATCGTAAACAAATTCTAAAGTCACCCCTGGTCCACCTTTATGGCGATATCTCGAAAAGGCGTCCACCTCTAGAACTAAGGCCCACTCCCTTTTAAAATACTCATTAACACCTTTCATTTGATACCCATATCGTCAAACAAATTCTAGAGTCACCCCTGGTCCACCTTTATGGCGATATCTCGAAAAGGCGTCCACCTATAGAACTAAGGCCCACTCCCTTTTAAAATACTCATTAACACCTTTCATTTGATACCCATATCGTACAAACAAATTCTAGAGTCACCCCTGGTCCACCTTTATGGCGATATCTCGAAAAGGCGTCCACCTATAGAACTAAGGCCCACTCCCTTTTAAAATACTCATTAACACCTTTCATTTGATACCCATATCGTAAAACAAATTCTAGAGTCACCCCTGGTCCACCTTTATGGCGATATCTCGAAAAGGCGTCCACCTATAGAACTAAGGCCCACTCCCTTTTAAAATACTCATTAACACCTTTCATTTGATACCCATATCGTAAACAAATTCTAAAGTCACCCCTGGTCCACCTTTATGGCGATATCTCGAAAAGGCGTCCACCTATAGAACTAAGGCCCACTCCCTTTTAAAATACTCATTAACACCTTTCATTTGATACCCATATCGTACAAACAAATTCTAGAGTCACCCCTGGTCCACCTTTATGGCGATATCTCGAAAAGGCGTCCACCTCTAGAACTAAGGCCCACTCCCTTTTAAAATACTCATTAACACCTTTCATTTGATACCCATATTGTACAAACGCATTCTAGAGTCACCCCTGGTCCACCTTTATGGCGATATCTCGAAAAGGCGTCCACCTATAGAACTAAGGCCCACTCCCTTTTAAAATACTCATGAACACCTTTCATTTGATACCCATATCGTACAAACAAATTCTAGAGTCACCCCTGGTCCACCTTTATGGCGATATCTCGAAAAGGCGTCCACCTATAGAACTAAGGCCCACTCCCTTTTAAAATACTCATGAACACCTTTCATTTGATACCCATATCGTACAAACAAATTCTAGAGTCACCCCTGGTCCACCTTTATGGCTCATATCTCGAAAAGGCGTCCACCCATAGAACTAAGGCCCACTCCCTTTTAAAATACTCATTAACACCTTTCATTTGATACCCATATCGTACAAACAAATTCTAGAGTCACCCCTGGTCCACCTTTATGGCGATATCTCGAAAAGGCGTCCACCCATAGAACTAAGGCCCACTCCCTTTTAAAATACTCATTAGCACCTTTCATTTGATACCCATATCGTACAAACAAATTCTATAGTCACCCCTGGTCCACCTTTATGGCGATATCTCGAAAAGGCGTCCACCTATAGAACTAAGGCCCACTCCCATTTTAAAATACTCATTAACACCTTTCATTTGATACCCATATCGTACAAACAAATTCTAGTGTCACCCCTGGTCCACCTTTATGGCGATATCTCGAAAAGGCGTCCACCTATAGAACTAAGGCCCACTCCCTTTTAAAATACTCATTAACACCTTTCATTTGATACCCATATCGTACAAACAAATTCTATAGTCACCGCTGGTCCACCTTTATGGCGATATCTCGAAAAGGCGTCCACCTATAGAACTGAGGCCAACGCCCTTTTAAAAAACTCATTAACACCTTTCTTTTCATGCCCATATCGTACAAACAAATTCTAGAGTCACCCCTGGTCCACCTTTATGGCGATATCTCGAAAAGGCGTCCACCTATAGAACTAAGGCCCACGCCCTTTTAAAATATTCATTAACACCTTTCATTTGATACCCATATCGTACAAACAACACATTCCAGGTTTACCCTAGGTTCATTTTCCTACATGGTGATTTTCCCTTATTTTGTCTCCATAGCTCTCAACTGAGTATGTAATGTTCGGTTACACCCGAACTTAGCCTTCCTTACTTGTTTTTGTATGTTCTGTATATACTGTATTAAGATTTTTTAAATTAAGGTTTCTCTGGTCGAGTAATCACCCGTAACGAATTATTCAATCACATGAAAGAACCAGGTGCGGAAAGTATTAACGAGAAATTAAACAATTGAGTTAAATCACGTGAACTGGACCCCCCATTTACCACTTGATCACAGAAATAAAGTCCATGTATTTTTTTCATAAGTAGGTACCATGAAAAATTGAACCCCAAAATATTTTTAAAAAATGTTAATTTTAAGGGTACTTTTTTTTTAAAAGAAAATTTTTGGTACTTTTTTGTTCAAAAATTAATTATAAATCCACCGTGAAAGATAAATTGATGAAACTTTGAGGGTTTATTTTTAAACGTTCATATTTTATTAAAATATTTTAAATTTTCTTATTATCACATTTTTAATTAACTTTGAAATTTTTAAAAGAAAATTTAACTGACTTCGCGGCCTCAAAATTGATATTCTTTTTATGAGTTACATGCGATGTTTATTTAATATTAATATTCCAAAAAGAAAATTTTGATGATCGCTATTAGTTTAAACAATATGAATTTTTTTATCACAGCACCTCGCACGCTAGAACGGTACGCGGACCAGACGACATGCTACGTTGCAGTATAAAACAAAAACAATGTAAAATGTTTACCACAGCTCGTGGGCGCCAGGCGCCACGCGCAAACGCGACAGACTGTGTTGCAATCGTCGCGAGGATACAAACTAAACCAATTTTAGTATGTTTTTCTTTTATTTCAGCGTATTTAGTGAACGATTTAAGAAGTAAATGAGATTAGGTTGTGTAAAAATATTATTGCTATAGTTCTGGTGTTTTTAAAATGGGTCAAAAAAAGAAGTGTTGCAATCCACTGAATAAAAAAAACCATAAGAACATTATAAAAGACATAGTTTTTTATTACAGCTAATCGAGCTAGTGATTTTAAGGGTTTTGTCGGATGTAACATGTGCAAATCTTGTGTCAGATCAATTTATCTAGGCTGCAAGTCTGCAATACCAGAAAATTCTGGCGAAAATCCGTTAAATAACAATTTAAATATTGATGTGTCCAAAACAGAAATTAATGAGATCCAATATGATAACAAGAAAGACCCAACCTTCAAATGTGATACTGTGGATAATCAATTAAAAATTGATAACGTTAATAAACTAATTTTGGAGATCGGGGAGCCACCAGTAAAATTGAGACGAATGTCGAGTGTCTCTGAGTGTAAAAGAGCTGTTGTAACTTCTGTGAGGAAATTGAGTGGTAGTGATATTAATCATAATAATTCAAATGAAGCTCTTTTAACCAATTTTAAGTCTGCTTTTAACAAAGCAAATACTAGATCCGAAAAAATCCAAGTGTTGACTACTCTTCCGCTGGATTGGCCAATAAAAATGATAAAACGTGAATTCAAGGTTTCAAAAAGAATGGTACAAGCTGCAAAAAATACTATAAAAAAATCTGGATTTGCGTCACAGCCTGAAACTAAAAAAGGCAGAAGTCTGGACAATTCAACAGTCGATCGCGTAAAAAACTTTTATTTGTCTGATGAGTTTAGCCGTTTGATGCCAGGAATTAAAGACTACGTTACGGTTTTGGAAAATGGCTTAAGGCTTCAGAAACAAAAACGACTTTTACTATTTAATATTTGTGATTTATATAAAAAATTCAAAGACGCTTTTCCAAATGAGAAAATTGGACAGACCAGATTTCAAACTTTACGACCACGGGAATGTATGTCAGCTGGAAAAATGTGTGTGTATGCAAAATTCGCCAAAACATGAAGTTACTATTACAAGAACTGAAAAGTGAATTAAGAAAAAAAGGAATTGATTTGTCAGAAAGTTTAACTGATTTGATTCAAAGCTCTGTTTGTGCGCAACCTACATTATTATGTTTTTTTCTACGTGTAAGAAGTGTTCAGAAGCCTATGTTGTTATTGAAAAGCTAAAATTATTGATCGAAAGACATGAGATTATGGAAATATCTTTTAGTCAATGGAAAAGTACCGACAGGTAAGAAAAAGGACGATTTAGTCATCCACATAGTTACTGACACTAGTTATAAAACAATAAGCTCTTAATTAAATGACTAAAACATGTCTACTTCTTGTTAATAACCCAACAGCTTTTCTTTGAACTTTGCAGGTGTGAAATCGTTGAAACGACATATTCTAAAGAAGAGTTTTTAAAAGAGGTGAAGAATAAGTGGACAGAGCTTTTAAAACATGATTTCGTGGCAAAATGTCAAGCGTCTTATTTCTCTAAGCAAAAAGAATCTGTTGACGCTGGAGAGTTTGTCGTATGTCTCGATTTTGCAGAAAATTATTCGTTTTTTGTGCAAGACGCCATTCAATCTCATCATTGGTCTAACGATCAGGCTACAAATCATACGTTCGTCGCGTATTTAAAAAAAATGGAGAAATAAAGCATGTAAATTTTTTAATTATTTCTGAGAAAGTTGGTCACGATGCTAGTGCGGTACATCTCTTTAATACAAGACTAAATAAATTTTTGAAAACTAAATTTGGTGCCGAAGTTTTAAAAAAACATTAAGAAAACGAATGTATATAAATTTAAAAATTTAGTGTTTAGTTCATTCTTTCTCTTTTTAATGTATTATCCATTATTTTCATATCATAATAAAGAAACTGTGTTTAATAATCATGTAGGTATGCTCGTTTTTATTTGTTTGTTTGTGGTTGCAACGTAGCATGTCGTCTGGTCGCGCACCGTTCTAGCGTGCGAGGTGCTGTGATAAAAAAATTCATATTGTTTGAACTAATAGCGATCATCAAAATTTTCTTTTGGAATATTAATATTAAATAAATATCGCATGTAACTCATAAAAAGAATATCAATTCTGAGTCCGCGAAGTCAGTTAAATTTTCTTTAAAAATTTCAAAGTTAATTAAAAATGTGATAATAAGAAAATTTTTTTAAGATAAAATATTTTAATAAAATATGAACGTTTAAAAATAAACCCTCAAAGTTTCATCAATTTATCTTTCACGGTTGATTTATAATTAATTTTTGAACAAAAAGTACCAAAAATTTTCTTTTTAAAAAAAAAGTACCCTTAAAATTAAAATTTTTTAAAAATATTTTGGGGTTCAATTTTTCATGGTACCTACTTATGAAAAAAATACATGGACTTTATTTCTGTGATCAAGTGGTAAATGGGGGGTCCAGTTCACGTGATTTAACTCAGTTTAGACAAATACCTTCTAAGTTTCGGACCTTATTCAAAAAAAGATACCATTGAAACTCGAAAGAGACATACGTCGTCTGAAATCCAAGATGATGACCTGCCTGACATACCCTCTGATGATGAGCCCTAAAGAATGATAACTAACCATGCAAGTGGACTTCTGTTACAAATAACAGTGTATCGGATTGGGATACGAGTTTTAGCTTTAGTGTTGATTATTTACTAGTCTGGTAATACCGCACACGTAAGCCATGTATAGAAATTATCTATTTTTCCGCAGCTTTACATTTTTTGATAATTACTTAATAAATTGTGTTAGAATTCTCGATGCCAGGCATGTAAAAATAAATGCCAAAAATCAGCGAAAAGTGCGATCTGCTTCTAAGTTGTACATTACACGGTGCTACACTGATTTTGAACTTTAATAGCGACCTAGTGTCCGTTGTAGATCTTGATGATTTGATCAAGATGTCGTGTTTCAAAATTTTCTAACACCCCGAAATTTTCAAGTTATTGTTGAAAATTGTTTTTCTTCTACCTCGCGCATTCAAAAATTCGTTACTCCGTCATTTTTCCATCAATTTTTGATTGCTTAACAGTTTTGGAAATCTGAAAGATATGGCTTTAAAAATATATATTTTTGTCTATACTTATAGCAAATTTTTGAGATTTTTAAAAGTTATCTAAAATTTTCTCGTTTTTTTTTAATTTTTCAAAGTTTGACGGCTTTTTAATGTATCATTTCTTTAATGAATTATTTTTTTTCTTAAAGAAGTTGAGAGAACATTCTATTTCGAGTAAAAAAAGTACTGGTTGATCAAATTCGGTTGAGAATTATTGAAATGACAACACTTTTTGTGAACAAGAAAATTTTGCTCTCATCGTAGAATCGATATCGCGCCATGTCAGGATTGAATGTATGATTTCAGTATATCGCTGCCATCGTATTGAACATTCTTATCGTTTCTTTTATTCCAACCATTATTTTTTGTTATAACAAAATTTCAATTATTGACTTTAATTATTTAAACAATTTCGATATTTTTTATTTATCTACATATATCATCTCTCGAGTAATTTTATTTCGCTCCTATGTTGGAGAGAAAAAATAAAGAAATAAATAGTTGCAAATATATTTACATAAAATTTTTTTTCATATTATGTACTTAATACAAAAAAAAACTTCGAATTTCGATAGCTGTTAAAAATGTTTGCTAGATCTTTTGCGTTTATAAGCCACATCGTCAGTATCGCGTTTTAGAGACCAGCAATAATTTGCCAGCATTCTGATCTGACTTTTTCCGACAAAGCGTTTTTCGATCTCTAATAGTTCCTGATGGAACCGTTCTCCCTGTTCGTCACTGAATTGTCCAAGATTTTCAGGGAAGAAATAGGCTATATGAAACAATTTGTTAAACAACTTCAAAAAGACGGTGAAGCTTTTTCACACTTGAAAACAGTTTTCCCAAGAGTGAGTGATGCGAAGATCAAAGAAAGTATAGAAAATTCCTATAAGAATCTGTAATTTACAGCAATTTTCTCATTATTGTCAACTTTACAGGTATTTTTGTTGGCCCACAAATACGAAAAATTTTTTCCGATACGGAATTTTTCAAAAAATTTAATAACGTAGAGCAAAGAGCATGGGCGAGTTTTATTTCTCTATGCAACAATTTTTTGGGGAATAACAGAAGCGCCAACTACGTAGAAATAGTGAATGAGTTTCTAGAGGCTTATGGGCAGATGGGGTGCAGAATGTCAATCAAAGTCCATTTTCTGCATTCACATTTGGATTTCTTCCCTGAAAATCTTGGACAATTCAGTGACGAACAGGGAGAACGGTTCCATCAGGAACTATTAGAGATCGAAAAACGCTTTGTCGGAAAAAGTCAGATCAGAATGCTGGCAAATTATTGCTGGTCTCTAAAACGCGATACTGACGATGTGGCTTATAAACGCAAAAGATCTAGCAAACATTTTTAACAGCTATCGAAATTCGAAGTTTTTTTTTGTATTAAGTACATAATATAAAACAAAATTTTATGTAAATATATTTGCAACTATTTATTTCTTTATTTTTTCTCTCCAACATAGGAGCGAAATAAAATTACTCGAGAGATGATATATGTAGATAAATAAAAATATCGAAATTGTTTAAATAATTAAAGTCAAATAATTGAAATTTTGTTATAACAAAAAATAATGGGTGGAATAAAAGAAACGATAAGAATGTTCAATACGATGGCAGCGATATACTGAAATCATACATTCAATCATGACATGGCGCGATATCGATTCTACGATGAGAGCAAAATTTTCTTGTTCACAAAAAGTGTTGTCATTTCAACAATTCTCAACCGAATTTGATCAACCAGGACTTTTTTTAATCGAAATAGAATGTTCTCTCAACCTCTTTAAGAAAAAAATAATTCATTAAAGAAATGATACATTAAAAAGCCGTCAAAATTTGAAAAATTAAAAAAAAACGAGAAAATTTTAGATAACTTTTAAAAAATCTCAAAAATTTGCTATAAAAAGTGTAGAGAAATATACATATTTTTAAAGCCCTATCTTTCAGCTTTCCAAAACTGTTAAGCAATCAAAAAGTGATGGAAAAATGACGGAGTAACGAATTTTTGAATGCGCGAGGTACAAGAAAAACAGTTTTTCAACAATAACTTGAAAATTTCGGGGTGTTAGAAAATTTTGAAACACAGCATCTTGATATACTCATCAAGACCTACAACGGACACTAGGTCGCTATTAAAGTTCTTGAGATATATTTTGTTTTGTAGCACTGTGTTATTATAATAGAATGAATTATTATACTAGAATATACGTAGACTTTTTTGGACCATTGTATATATAATAAAATAAAATAAAAGTTAAATATAACTGAAATCACGATGAGTAAAATAATTCATCAATTTAAAGCAAAAAACAATGATCTTTTAAGAAACTTTCCTGTCCGTAGACTTTTTTGGACCACTGTATACATAATAAAATAAAATAAATAGTTAAGTATAACTGAAATCACCATGAGTAATATAATTAAATAATTTAAAGCAAAAAACAATGATTTCTTAAGAAACTTTGCGGTCCGTACACTTTTTTGGACCACTGTATATATAATAAAATAAAATAAATAGTTAAATATAACTGAAATCACCATGAATAACATAATTAAATAATTTAAAGCAAAAAACAATGATCTTTTAAGAAACTTTGCTGTCCGTAGACTTTTTTGGACCACTGTATGTATAATAAAATAAAATAAATAGTTAAATATAACTGAAATCACCATGAGTAATATAATTAAATACTTTAAAGCAAAAAACAATGATTTTTTAAGAAACGTTGCGGTCCGTAAACTTTTTTGGACCACTGTATATGTATATAATAAAATAAAATAAATAGTTAAATATAACTGAAATCACCATGAATAACATAATTAAATAATTTAAAGCAAAAAACAATGATTTTTTAAGAAACTTTGCGGTTCGTAGACTTTTTGGGACAAATGTATATATAATAAAATAAAATAAATAGTTAAATATAACTGAAATCACCATGAGTAATATAATTAAATAATTTAAAGCAAAAAACAATGATTTTTTAAGAAACTTTGCGGTCCGTAGACTTTTTTGGAACACTGTATATATAATAAAATAAAATAAATAGTTAAATATAACTGAAATCACCATGAGTAACATAATTAAACTATTTAAAGCCAAAACATAATTTTGGCCGCCCAGATTGCTCAAATACCTCTACGTGAGACGGTTAGAACGATCGTATAACACAATTTCCTTATTTCAACTCCACTAAATATAGTTTGGCTTTTAAGTGTTGATTAGGTTTCGTAAAATAAAGGTAATAAACTTATTGCTGTTATTTTGTAAGTCAAGATGTTTAATAAAAAATTACTTCTTGCTTTCATAATGATGGAGTAATGT